>CAEGAF010085439.1:0-49680 GCA_903067075.1 Micropoecilia bifurca | reverse complement strand
AAGGAAAGGAAAGGAAAGGAAAGGAAAGGAAAGGAAAGGAAAGGAAAGGAAAGGAAAGGAAAGGAAAGGAAAGGAAACTTCATCGCGCAATGGCGTGCTTTTTAGAAGCCCATTTCAAAACGTGACGAGGTTTTAATCTGGAATAAAACAACAATTTGCAGTAATAAAAACAAAAAAGAAGTAAGAATTATATAAAATGATAAATTTGTATTTGTAGTGAATGGTCTTTTGCGAAGACTGATAAAGATTAGTTGTGACACATAATTTCAAAAATCTATTATTCTGCTGCAGCTTGTTGTTATTTTATCTAATAAACCGACATACTTACAAAAAAAGACTCTATAAAGTCAAACAAATATTCAAAGCTGATCAAAATCTATTTCAAATGTATGTAGATAAAACATTTCACACCATGCCTTTTCTTTCGGATTTTTCTTGGCGCGGCGATTTTCCTTCCCAAGTCCAGGGCTCGTTATTAAGCAGACCATCATATATAAGTTAGCATAAATAAGTGTTAATAATTTTGACTAATTAGATTCTTATTAAGACAGAGACTCAACTATATGCATCAGGATAAAGAAGACATTCACAATCCGACTCGGGTTGCGGGACTATATGACCTCTGTGTTGAAAAAACAACGTTGAAGAAAAACAAATAATGATGACCAGTAAAATAATTATGTGATTTAAATCCCTCGTTCCTGGTTTATATGGAGCAACAATTTTGATTACGTGACCTCACGTTCATGATGCGCCAAATTACGCACGATAAGCTGAACCTGGAGTATTTAAATGGCATTTGTTGTTTAGATTTTTTTATATACACAGAGGGGCAATTAAGATAAACGCATAAACCAAACCAGAGCTGATCCCTGGGGTGTAAATGTTTATTTTTGTCTTCTTCTTCTTCTTCTTTTACAAATATGTATCGCAGCGAAACAAGGAAATAATAATCAAAAATCCCAAATATTTTGAGCAGGAATTAAAGTCGGCCAATAATTTTCGTTGTAAACTTCTTTTTTTGCATGTGGAAAGAAAGTCATCTTATTTTCAAAGAGTATTTGCTCATTTATCGCCCAAATTGGGCTATTATTGTGCCACAGTAGCGTTTACGCAATAAAGAAATAATGGGGAGACAGGATGTTAATGGACGCCAATAGGGGTGTTTCCCTCCTAAATACAAGGATGAAAGGAATACCAGCTCCTATATGTCCCTCTGTATCACATATATAGACATGCAGGTACATATACATGGTATATGTGGGACGGTCCACTCGTCACTCTCATCACTGTGTGTCATTTCGAAATCCGAGGCAACCAAGGACGCATTGTCTGCTGTGGATCGCATACCCGCATCAAACAGATCAGCGGTGCGTAAAACTGTTGCGCAACAGAAATGAAGGGAGACGGTTGATACGCAGCCATCTGAAGCAGATTTTACTACGTTTGGACTGATTTGCAGTCCAATGCTCTGAAGTAGTGTCAGTAGGGGGATTGAATAAGCCTTTACAAGGTCAAAGATGGGGGAGTATTGCACGGCAGCTCCCTGCTGACCTCAACTTAACACCCAGGCTGTAAATATACTCGAAACAACAAGCCTACGCGACTCCTGTAATATTTCAGTTCCAATATAAAAACCTCAATCCGCGAAGAAAGAGGCGTTTAAGCGTTTCTTTAGCATAAAGGAGGGGGGAAACCTGTCAAAGGGCAAAACGAGAAGCCTATTCTTTGTTCTTAAATCTAGGTGAAGTGACATGGGCCTCCTTAACCCCGGAATACTCCTCTGCTTGTGATGACATAGAGCCGTAAAGGTAGCTGTCAGTTCGGTCTGTGCAGGAATTGGAGAGCTATTCATCATGGTGTGACAGGAGGAAAGCCACCATGGCTCAGGTGAAATAAAATATCTGAGGGATTATGTTGCAAAGAGACGAGAGAGTGAAATAAATTACGCTTTATTTACTAAAGTCGGAAGTCGCTTGTTTTTGTTTTGCTTTTAATATCAAGCCCCAGGAGTTTCCCCCTGGAGGAAACAGAAAAAAACCAGTTCGAGGCATGGAAATGATTTAACCAAATCAGTTCAATGCCCTGGTCACTGCAGATGGGTATGGAATAAACTAAAGAATACAATGTAGAGAACTGGTAATTAGTATTACTGATCATGGGTACATTTTTCCTGACCACGTTGTAAATGAATGTGTGCGTAAAAATGGAATAACGCTCCAAAATGTTGGAAAACATCCTTGTTTCCTATTGCTCCCAGTAAAAGAACGCAAAACAAAAAAAAAAAATCGTATCCAGATTCAATAATTAATGCCTGATATGTTTTAATGTTATTCGATCTAAACAACCATTCAACACAAAAACATGCACATTTCAGTCAGAAGTCGCTTCGCGCCACTCAGGCCCAACAAGCCCTTCTTTTTAAGTCCGCACATGCGCGCTGCATGCATTTTACATGAAGAAAAATGACATATATGCTCAAAAGTGCTTAAATATCTTACCTTTACAAACACGGCAAAAAAAAATTAATAAAAAAACCCAAACACAATCTCTAACAGAGAGTTGCACGTTTTTTTTAAAAAATGTCAATGGAATATTATTTATTTCCAATCACTGCAGAGGTAGGAAGGCGCATGTAAAATCATATAAGGTGTCATTTTAAGTCTGCAGGGTTCTTGAGGGGGTCCCAGCATCGAGATAAAATGACATAAATCAGTTTTTCATATCATTCCAGACAGTTTATAAGAACATCTGCAGATCAGACACAGACTCTTGCTAAAATATTTAAAGTATTTGAGAGTGTAAAAAAAAAGTCTAGGAACAACCCGATAACAAATCAGGGACGCAGAGCTGATTAACTTTCCCCTCAGGGCTCATCTTCTTGTCAAAAAAAAAAGAAATCGTAAAGTTATGTTGGTTCCCGGGAAGAGGAGCAAACAAATGAATAATAAATAAAAAGTCTCAGGGTTCTCACTGATTCCCCGCACACGCAGACAGTGTCCACGCAGGGAGGCAGTACGCGTACGGGTAATAGTAGGAAGGCTGCAGGGAGAGCAGCGGGGGCCGCAGGATCTCCCCGGGGCCGTACTGTCTCTGGTCGTCCCGCACCAGGACCTTCACCGCTACCTTTTTGGCCGCCGGGGTGGACGCCATCAAGTCTGCGGCCATCTGCCGGCGTTTCGTCTTGTAGCGGCGGTTCTGGAACCAGATCTTGACCTGTGTCTCTGTCAGTTTCAGGGAGGCCGCCAGGTCCGCCCGCTCGGGCCCGGACAGGTACCGCTGGTGGTTGAAGCGGCGCTCCAGCTCGAAGACCTGCGCGTGGGAGAAGGCGGCTCTGGAGCGCTTCTTCCGCTGCTTGGGTTGATCCAGGTTCTTCTCGTCTGGGTTGCTGGAGTCTGCGGAGAAGACGCACAAATTGGACGTGCATGTAGTTTCTGATATTCAGCAATAATTTACGTCCTTCGTTTATTTGTTTTTTTTTGTAATAGACAAATTATTTGACTTCAGGTAATTAATTTAAATTGAATTGTTCAGTTATAAGGAGACATCTCCAATTTAACCAGAAGATTTATAGAATATTATAATAATAAAAAAAGATGTCTCAGGAACTCCGAAATTCTATGAATATTAATACAGAAAACAGATATTATAGTGAGGGATTTAAAAATGTGCCAGACTTCCCATTTATAATCGAGCGTAAACAGAGAACAATTCGTGCGTAAAAGCGAGCAGGATGTGGACAAGTCTTTGCAAATTAGCTCCAGTGTCCTAAACGTCCGTCGTGGTCGACTCATCTCTGCCCACAAAACCAAACATCTATTATTAACTAACAATTGTTACGCAGTTTGATTCAAAATCTGCAGCTTTAACTCAAAAAAACAGCCGCTTGTGACACATTCGGGTGTTTTTACGCACGTTTGCGCGTCTTCTAACCGCCTACCCACCCGTGGTATTATTGGGCTCACTGTCGCTCTTTGCATTCTCCGCAGCCGCAGACTCCTGGTCCGTCTCCTCCTGCAGGCTCTCCTCCGGTACATCTGACCCGGGCTCGCCGTCCCTCTCCGTCTCGCGGGCGGCCGGAGTCTTTCCGTCGTTGTCGTCGCTGAGCCCGGAGTCCGAGTCGTAGCTTTTCTGCTCTGTCCGCACGCAGGACGCCTCGTCGGTCCTCCCGGACTCGTCGTTCATCTCTCCGAATATTTTCCAACACGCCGCTTTGGAGAAGCATACGTCCAGCTCTGGTAAGTGTCTGCTGCTGTCCTTTTTGTTCAGGATGGCCTGGATGGAAAAAGGCATCAGCGAGTTGCCACGGACGGCCATTTTTTTTTTTTTCCAAGGGTTGAGCGACGCTTTTCTCGGTGTTTTAAGTTGAGTAATCAGCCCTGGTGGAAGGAGGAAACGTCAGTTCATCCACATTTTAGGCTGCTGCCTCGCAAGAGTTCTGCTCAAGCTGAACTTTCTCCCTCCAGCGCTGCTTTCCGCTCTCATTCCCGCAGAAGAAGAGGAGATTTTTTTTTTTTTTTTTTTGCAAAACCGGCTGGCGCGATGCTTATCCACCGCACAGATCTGCCATCAGCTCAGACTCTCTCCAGACTCCGGCCCTTTTTGCCCATTTTTTCAACCAAACAGCCTCACCTGTGACTCACATGCACTCCCCTCTGACGGCTATTGGCTAAACTGGAGGAAAGGCTTTTTAATGATTGGTCAGTACGTAATTGACGTCATGCTGCCTTCAATCGGGTGGGGGAAAAGTTAAGAAGAGTTTAAAGGAAGCTTTTTCTTTTAAATTATTGGACTCCGAAGCGACAAGCAGGCTGGGATCTTCATCTGTTTCTTTAACAAAACACTTCTCCAAATCAGCGTTCAAACTATGTCTTCGCAGGAATGGATTTTGCTCGTTGGTTGAGTTTGGATATTTTTTTTTGAAATTGTGTAAAAACAATCAGTAATTGTCAGAATTTTGCATTTTAAGGGATGGACACATTGAAGCTCAAAGAGAAAAATCAAAATAAAACAATCCAATATCACAATAAAACAATCAGTCATATGTGAAAGCATATCCAGGTTTCTCCACGTCGTCTAAATCCAACATCACTCAACTTACGCACATGAGTTTTTTATTATTATGTTAAAGGTTTTCACTTAATCATTTTGACAGCTGTCGGTAGCCTAATATGAGTGTTTCTTTAAACTGGGAAGCAAGTCTAGAATTGACGCAACAAAGTGGGAGATGCTTTCCGGATCAGTCGGTGTCTGTTGTGTTTTGTTTAACCTGCATCGCAATCGAAGTGCTGCTGCAAAAACAAGCAAAACAAACAAATAAATAAATAAAAAAAAATCGTAGACCTTAACATGTACACTGGTAATATGGACCTGAATGCAGCTGTGGACTGCAGGTTTCTCAATTAAGGAGGGGAAAATATCATAAAAGCGTCAGATCATAAGTGGTGACCCAAAGATGCGTAAAAATGCGCACTGAGAAAATGTTTGCGAAAGATGAAAAACAGAGTTTTTTAATAGACTATAAACATAAGGATGTACAAACACATTATATGTTGCTTAAAGCGACATCCCGGAATCTAGAAATTTGAATATTTGTCCTGAAGATCCACATCAGGACCTTCCACTGTCCGCCTTTCAGCTTAAACCGCCACCAAATTACAACAGGACGCTTCTGATTAAAAGCTAGGCGCATTTGCAAACCGCATGTTTTCCCTGTTTAAGTGCGCAGCGCATAATAAAATGACCGCATAATTAGGAACCAAATGCTTTGGTTCATTCGCGCCTTTCTGGAAAGACATTTGATTTAGGCGGATTTTTTCTGGCATCATGTTTGGAGGCCAATTATTATTATTATTATTATTATTATTATTATTATTATTATTATTATTATTATTATTATTATTATTATTATTATTATTCATAGAAATATTCTATCACATTTAAGTTTTGTTTATTAAGCCTTTATTAACACCTACAAACAGAACCTGGACCGGGTTGATTAAAATGAAATGTATTAATTAAACTGAGGGAAATTATAAAATAATTTATTATTATTATTATTATTATTATTATTATTATTATTATTATTATTATTATTATTATTATTATTATTATTATTATTAACACTATTTTAAATTAAAGTGTATATGTTACACTTGTTTGTGCGTTGTGCCCAAAACAAACAATTTGAATAGACACAATAGTACCGCAAGCGTTCTTCAAATGTTTTGTAAATTTAAAAATGATTTTAATTATTTTCCTGCGGCTCGTCTTTTAGAAAATATTTAAAATTGTTTTTTGAAACGTAAATCTCAAGGGTGAAAACACGCAGCACTCCTTAAATAAAGTCAGCATCACATTGATGCCATAGCCTGCATATGACTTATGGGAATGAAATAAATAATAAGACGTGCTGAGTTTGAATTTATGCTGAATTACAAAAAAAATGATCTGAGGTCAGATCGTCCAAAGCCGACAGATCATACCATCTAGTGGCCACTCCATATACCTCTCTGATTTCTATTTTCTCACATCCTTTACGTCCGTGTCTTGTCTGGCCAGACATAGCAAAACTAACTTTGCATATTTTATCCCAGATGGTGAAAATTTCACTCCAAATCAGCGGCAGACTTCTTATATAAACAATAATTACATTACGTTGGGTTTCTGTGTGGGATAAACACCAATCATAATGGTGCATAGATTTGTGACTCATTGTCTCAGGACTGCAGGCTCCTTGGGAATAAAAAGTCTGTCGCCGTAACATAAAAAAATACAACTGAAACTGGTGGGAAACACAAACCGCAGATACATCTGGAGATCTTCACACACCCTGCCTGACCTTGTTCTATCTAACTCCTCATCCCGTCCAAGGCCAACATCACACCCATTTTCTACTGACCACTATTGGAATATGCTTAGATTTTGTCTTTTCTTGGTCATTTCTTTGTCCTTCGTTCACATTTTTTTCCTTTTAAACCAATACTCTTGTTTTTCTTTGTTCTAAACCAGACTCCCTGACCCGCTGCCACTTTATGGAAAAGTGGGAGATGTCCAACAACGTGAGGCCATCCTGGTGATGTGGAGCAGAACCTCACTGCGAGGAAGAGCAGCAGGAAGTGGCAGGAAATGTAAACAGCCGCTTGGTTTCTTAAATAGTGAATCAATTATATTTAAAATGATAATTGTAATAAGATGTCGCTGCTCTCTTGTCTCTCTAATATGATGATAGGATGAACCAACACTCTCAGTGGAAAACCTATGAATTAATTTTAAAATGAAATGGTTCCTGTCACCCGTTTAATATATTTTTGATATTCCTCAACATCGACCATCTTCCAGTATTAAATATTCACAATAAGTAAATGCAAAGCAGGAACACTTCTGTAAATATACAGGAACACACTGTATATTTATGTTAAAAATTAAATGGAGCCTAAAAGATAAATTAAACTTTTAGGTTTATGATGAAGTTTTTCTTATGCACGTTTTTGTAAGATTTATGATGACATACATTTTTATTAATAATAATAATAATAATAATGCGTATATTTACATGGCCACAAATAAATTTCTTTTCTTTTTTCCATTTATGACATTTTAGCAATTTAAACAATTTATTGTGATTTAAAATTTTGTTTTTTGTGTTACTAAAAACCAAAAATGAGAGCCGTGATTATAAATATAATATCGGTAATATGTTTTGCTCTGTAGTTGAAATAGACGACGAACACGAAACATATATTTTTTTAATTTATTCACTGTCATGTTTTCATTTATTTAATTTTACCTTTCCAGAAAAAAAGATTCCGCAACATTTAGCAAAGCACTTTACAATGGAGCGAGATATTTTTTTTATTAGGCTATATGTTTCAAATCTTTCAAAAAATGTCAACAATATCTGTAAGAGTGGAAAAAATATATATATATAAACAACCCAAACCTTTTGAGAAATTCTTGAAGTCTCTTCTCCAGAAATCTGACATTTCAAACTAAACCTGAACCAACTGGGTCTTTTGTGTGTGCTGGCTCCCTCTGGTGGTAGGAATAAGAAACGTCAACAGTAGAATGAAACTGGAAACATTAGACATTATGCCAGGAAACTGTGTATTTTATCCCCCACCACCACCACCACTGATGACATGAATCCTTTGATATTTCCAGATTCTTTGGCTGCTCACATTCACTTTAACTCTGAGGTGAGATTCCTGCCACGCTTCCAGTAAAGAAATAAACTTTAATGGCAAATTACACCATTACTTTCACCTCTGCCATCCTGACTCATGTTTTCTTGTCACTTCTGTTAACTTTAATCCTCTGATTTAAAAAAAAAATCTCACCCGATGCAGCAGCACATCATGTACTCTGGTAATGTCTCTGTTTCCTCCCCTCTTCAGGCTGTGTTTATGACAGGTTTTGATTTTCTTCTTTTTCCTCTTGTGTAGTATTTAAAAAAAAGGAGAAATGCCCCAAATTATACCCAAGCCTCCCTCTTCCTTTTGATGCCAAATTGTGATCAGATGGAGCAATATTAGAGAGGGCAGTGCCAGGAGTCATTTGCAGTAAATGCTCCCAAACGCCCTCTAGATTTCTCATCAGATGTCTGATCGCACACTTGATCAACTTCAGCACTGGAAAGTGGGGGCTTACTGCCAGCTCTAAGTGCAGTTTTAGTCGCTGAAGCTACGACCAAAGCTTCTTTTTTCCCCTTTTTTTTTAAAGAAATAATGATTCTTGCATGCAACCGACCTTTAAAATGGCAAAGCACTTGAGACAGAACACTTAGCGGCAAATGGAAGCAAGACTCAAGCAGGGAGAAGGATCCTCTGTCTCCGGGAAGCTTTTTAAAGAACCCAACAATGGCTGCAGAATTGCAGACACAAGAGCAGAAGCTCCTCACTGTTACAGTCCAATTAATGTGTGTAGATAGCACAGGCGTGATTTATAGTTTACTTTCACCTCCGTCTTGCTGACAAACGAGCTCCCATCAGACTCTGGCATGCAACACATAATGCATGCAGCTCAAGCACATCATGAAAGGCTCCCGGGCTCTGAAGGGCCTTTGGCTGCCTACTCAGGGCTCCTTTCTCCTCTGCTCACGCCTAAATAAAGATGTCCTTCAAATCCTTTCACCGGGTTCATGTCACATGCAAAAAAATATCACTCTTGGGCACCAGAGTGGATGTGGTTATGGATACTTCAAGGGCCATTTAGAAATTCTTGAGATATTAAGGTTCCCGTCTTTTCACACGGTGAAGTGGGAGTCGGGGACAGCAGCTGCAGTTTTTGTTTCATGAATGCTAGCACTGCATTTATCTCTCTCAGAAGTGTCCAAGGAGCAGCAGAGCCTCGATCTGCTTATTCAGGGACTGAGTTTGTGGAACTGATTAATCACTTTTTCTGTGGAATGCAAGAAGAAGAAGAAGAAGAAGAAGAAAAACATTTAAACCTGTCCAGGCTGTCCAAAGCAGAAACATGACAGGTGAAGATTTGTCTCTGTTTTGTTTTGATCCTTTCTCACTTTTTGCTGAAGCTAACTCACCTCTTTTTTTCTGATACAGCAGAGTTAACAAAACACCAGAAAACTAAACATGTATTCATGACTAACAACGCTGCAGAATTGATCTAATCTGAGGATGTCAAACAGTGTCTTGCAAAAGGATTCATATCATGTGAACTCTTTGCCATTTCGCCACATTACAACCAAATGCAACGCATATTAGAGGGACCAACAAAGTAGAACATAATGGTAAAGTAGACAGCCAATCATATATAATTTTCAAAACTGTTTCCAAATTAGTATTTTTGGCATATGTGGGTTTTTTTTTCATTCTTCTTTGCAAAGTAACTCAACTCACATTAGTTGGATGATGAGATTCTGTAAATATCAATTTGTGCAACAGATTTTCAGCTGAATTTAGGTCTAGACTTCGACTGGGACATTGTCACAGATGGATATACTTTAATCTAAACCATTTCAGCTACAGTTTTATGAGGGGTCTTCAACCTGTGGCTCTGGAACCACATGTGGCCCTTCAAGCTCTCCGAAGAGTCAAAACTGATATAGAACTGCAGTGTTTCTCAATTTAAAAGCAATAAAATATGCACATTTTACAAGACCTCTGTGAATTTTCCTGCATTTTATAGACTCTACATTAGAAAAACACTTGTGATACAGAATTTATTTTTGTAATGTTTTTGTTATTTGCCATTGGACTACCTGTTTTTTTCTCCTGTATTTTTTCATAAATTTGAAACAGACTGTTCAAGAAAATTCTTAATTTCCCTTTATTCTAAAATTTAAATATAGATCTAAAGTTATTAACCTCTGTCCTGCCATCCCTGCAGCTTAATACACCATGTTTTATTGCAGGGTGTTTTCAGGTTCATTTTCCCTCTTATGCACAGTTTCTTTGCTTAAATTCAATCTATTCCATGAATAGATCTTTTTTGCACTCTGCATTTTGAGTTGGCTAAAGTAAAATAAAACAAGAAATTTGTGTTTTAAAAGAAAATGGAAAACATTAAAGCAGTTGAAAACGGCATTTGAAAGTGCCAGCAGCAGTAAAACAAAAAAGCCCAAATAATACGTTTCTTATGAACTATGAAGCAAAGAAGTAACATATGTTGTTTATACGACTGTAAAAAAGAAAAAGAGTTACAGATACTTTGCAAAGAACATCACTCCGCACTGCCGTGAGAAAACAAAATTCTAAAGTATTTTTCTGTGCTTCTTTACTTAAAAAAGAAGCTAAAAACCTCAACGTCACCGTTCCTCCCTGCCGCCTGTCGCTGGCTATTTCTAAGACTGGTGTATTAAACTCTTTTGACATTAAACACCTGTTAACTTTTATGTTTTGTAAGAGGAGTGGCTCCATGTTACAGCAATGCATTTAGTGCCAGCGGGCTGGGGCAAATCCCCAGTAGAGGAAAAACGGCTCCCAGAGCAGACAAACAGGGGCAGGAGAGAGACCCTCTGTTTCCCCTGCAGTCGCCTTCGGGGATCCCCGGCGCTCAAACCAAAAGTTAGCTCGATTCTAGTTGACAGCCATGCGAAACCGCCATCTTTTCACAGCTCTGCTGCATAAACTATACAGTTACCACCTGCAGACCTGCTGAGGAGGGGGAAAGAGCTGTGAGGCAGTTTCTTCTGTACCTGTTTAATATTGCACTTTGTCTTTTGTTTCCATCGTTGTAGTTCAGGTGAAAATGGAAAGAGCATACCGATGTATGTTCTGAATTAAAAGGGGAAAAGAGCACTAGTCCGAGAAGCAGCCAGTAACTGGCTATGGTAACTGGAGGAGCTGCAGAGATCTCAGTTTGTTGACAGGGACAATGATTTGTCTCACACTCCAAAAATATGTCCATTTTGAAATAGTGGTGAGAAGAAACCCTGAATTCACACATCACAGTAAAGTTTGCTCTCGGTAGGTAAACCATCTCCAGCATTGTGATGCCACCTCAGATGCTGCTCTTCAGAGGTGACAGGGAAGCTGGTCGGAGTTGATCAGGAGACGGATGGAGGTAAATGCAGAGCAGTCCTGGAAGAAAAGCTGTTCGAGGCTTAAAAGTACTTCAGACTGTGGCAGAGACTGTTGTTTTCATTAGGAAATTAACAAGCCAAATCTTACAGAGGCACAATGGGATGGTTTTGATGAGAACATATTGATCTACATGTCAAACTCCAGGCCAAAATTCAACTAAGAATCTGTGGCAAGACTCAAAATGGATGTTCACAGCGCATTTAAGTCCAACCTGACTGATACTATGTTATTTTGCAAAAAAAAAAGAGAGAAACTTGGGCAGGTATTTCTCTCTCAAGTAATGCAAAAGTGTAGAGACATTTTTTATTTAACTTCAATTGCACCAAAAGATAATTCTACAAAATATTGACTTTGCTGAATGCCACACTCTTCAGTTTTGCATGAACTAAAATACTGAGATCCATGTATCCTTTTCTATTGTAGGGTTGCCCTGGTCCAATCCTGCAGAGCTGCCATCCTCCAGCATTCAGATGCATCCCTTCTGAAACACGCCTGACCCAGACGAGTGGCTCGTTAGCAGGTCACATGCATCAGACGTTTTGGAGAAGGGATGCGTGTGAAAACGGCAGAGCGGTTGCTCTCCAGGACCTGAGCGCCCTCCGCCTGCGTCTATTGCATAAGATCTGAGCAAAATTCACAGAAGTTTGTGGTTGGAACGGGTAAAAATGGAATCGACATTTACAAAGTAGCTCCAGTCTGAAGAAAAGAATTTAAATTCATTGATTTATATTATGGTCCTGGTTTGCTGCTTTTTATGCTCCCCTTTAAATCCCATACTAGCTGTGAGGTCCTTTTATAATCCATTTATAAAAACGGTGGCCCATAAATCTGTCTGTGTGCCCTAAATATAGGTGTAGAAAACCTTCTTTGGCAAGGATGACAAAGAAAAAAAATCCCAAAAAAAATTTGGACTACAATGTAAATAACGTGCTGTAATGACATGAGTGAGTGAAAGGTGCAGTGTTTGCCTGCCAAACCTTTTGGCTGAGCAAAACCTAATCCAAGCCTTTTAATTTAATTTGTTGGTCTGATATTTTAGAGCTTGGATTGCAGAATCAGGAAATACCTGAGAGAGGTAGACCTTTAACGACTAAAAAACCTAGCAGCCCACAGGAATGGCTGGAAAAAACGTCCAATTCTGGATTTTCATCCCTTCCCTCCTGGATCCTAAAGGTTCAGGTGCAGCGATTAAAGGCTTCTAATGTGTTAATGATGGTGGAATATTTCACTTGGAGTTTGTCAGTTTTATCCTCCATTAGCAGGCAGGAATGTCCTCTCTTCTCCTCTGCACAGAGGTGATTGGCTAAGGTCGTTGCTTATTTACACACGGCACATCCATTTGGGGAAACACAGAGTATAATGTTTCAGACATAATGAGGGCAAATTAATAAAAATAAATCAGCGTCGCCGTTTGATCTTTTCACAGATTCAAGAAAGAAAAGCGAAAGAAGACCAGAAGAATGTTTGTTTACAGCAGCTTGGTTCAAAGAGAGAAAAACTAAATCTTCATAAAAGTAACAATAACCCCTCTTTAACTTTTTCAGACAAATGTAGTGGGTGGCCCTTGTAAATCTGATATCATTAAATAAAATCCAGTGCTAATGATAACCATCAGAAAGAATCAGTAAACAGAATAAACCCATTTTTTATGTGAAAGTCTCAGAGGTTTGTTCTGAACAGCATCAAAAACAGCCGCAGTATGTAGTTTAAAGCTACAGTACGAAAATATACTTTTTCACATTTTAAGATTGTCACTATATAATGACAGCAAACAGATAATGTGTGAAAATAATGTGTGGTCCTCTTTCCCTTTTCTTTCTTGAATGTGTGAATCTGTTCTTTATTAGTTTGCAACATTTGGGAGGAGGTGGACTGATTGAGCGGTCCACCTCTTCCCAGCGTTACTATTTCCGTCTGAATAAATACACTGGTTCCAGTCAAAAACAGTCAATCAGAACCAAGAGGAAGGTCTCAGCGCTGTCAATCAACCTCACGTACTCGCGCCAATGACAGAGAAGCAACTTACAGGTACAGGAGAACCTTTCATCAGCCGTCATCAGGGGATAGCTGGCCTTAGCATTCATGGTAGGCTTTGCTGACATGGAAAAGCTGCAGCAGTGGTAGAGAATAAGGGGTGGAGGGGGAGGAGGATGAGCAGTACGTACATGATTGTGAGTGACAGCGCTAAAACCCACCCACTGGCTCTGATTGGTTGTTTCTGATGGAACAGTGTATTTATTCAGTTAACACAACATAAATAAATAAAAGTTACATACTATCTCACATCCGCTTAAGCAGACAGGCTTACAAAGTGAATTTCCTGCCAAAATGTTGCACACAAATAAAATATGTTCTACACATTTCATTTTATATGAAATATGTTTTATTAGAAATAGACTTAGGTAATACTACAACAGAAAATGTATTATGTGTGTGTAGTTGATAATTAGTTGCATTATTAGTTGCTAAAAAAGCAACTAATAATGCTTTATTAGTTTGTAACATTTTGGCAGGAAATGAACTCCATAGAGGCTGGACAATGAGAGAGAAAGTCAAGACTGTGTAGGAGCTCAAAAGAACCACAGTTCTCACCTCTAAAAGTCCAACCGGTGTGGAAGAGTGCAAAGAGGAAAACTGGTGTTGAACCAGGGCCTAATAAGTCCTATTTGCAATCTGCCTGCCACAAGTCATGCAGGAAACACTGCAAACACATAGGGGAAGAGTCCTGTTACAGACAAAATAAAAAAAAACAAGCAGCTGTAGTTACTGTGAAGGATGTTTCATCAAAGTGTGCCCCTTTGGATTTTTACTAGTAAAACGTTTGAAAGCCAGATACAATTTTCCTCCCCGTTCACGTTTGTGCACAGCTTTGTGTTGGTTTTTGACATCCAATTCCAGTAAAATACATTCAAGTTTGTGACAAAACACGGAAAAGTTCAGAAGGATATGTGCTGATATGTGCTAATCAGACGATGTTTGTCTGATGTGTGTAAAGAAATACAAGACTGAACGCATCTGTGGAGTGATACTTCAGTCTACAAATACATGAATATCCAAACATCACCCAGTTTAAAATAAGATTTAAAGACATTTCATTACAAATAGCATTTAGTTGGGGCTTTGATGTACATGTCATGTTCGTGTCTGTTGTACAATGTCTCTTTTTGCTGTAGAAAAACAATACGTCACTTGTAATTTCATTATGGGCTCAGTTAGGCATGTTAAAGACCAATGTTGAATGTTTTAACAAGCAGGATGCCTGAAGGCTCCTTCAACACGATGAGATGGGAACAACTTTGATTTTGAGATACTTGGATAGAAATTAATAAGTTTGCACTTCTTCCCATCTCATTTCAAACATAAACTGATATGTTGATGTTGCTTATATTTTCTGTCTCTTAAGGTAGTACAATAAATACAAAAAGAAATAGATATTCACCAAAAAGGTCCAGATGAGAATTTATTATAAAACAAATCAACTAAAAAAATTATAAAACAAACAGCGAACATACATAACAACCAAAACAAATCTCTTACCGACTACTTTACAATCCTGAAACAAATGTGTTTGTTGGGATTTATGGCATAAAAACAGTATTCTATTTGCAACAGCTGTTTTTACAAAATGCCAACAGGAACACAATGTTTACATCAAAAAGCTCTCTTTTACTAATACTTCTTTTTAGTGGCTATATATAAAAATAAAAAAAATAAAAAAAAGTGATGGGAAATCCGTTTACTTTTCATTCACAGAATGAATAACAAGAAATAAAACGTACAGCAAAGATCGGATGCCTTTAGCACCAAGTGTGTGTCGGGGTAACAGAGACGTCTGTGACTGAGATGTGGCCTCTCTGCTGACTGACAGTTAATTCTGATGCTGCCTCTTTATCTCAAAGCTCAGCTCGGCTGCACATTAGGCCTTTGATTGGTCTGAAATGCTCCGGTTCACTGGGAATTACTGAACAAACCGTGGAATGATGAGTGTGATCCGAACCATATGGGCGCGGGGCAGCAGAAAGCATTCTGAGGGATTCCTCACTGATCCTCTGGTTTACACTCAGCCATCAGAGCGGAGTGCATAATAACATCCAGAGGCTTTCGATACTGACAGTCAATGAAGCACAAACAGTTTCAAAACCCCGACTGACTGCGAAAGTCTCTGAATAAGCGGAGTAAAAACAACACTGAGGGGGTGCGCTGCTCCACCGCTGTCAGAGGTCTCAGCGTTTGGCTCTCTTCGAAGGGGGCTCCTCTGGTTTCTGTCCTCCCCGTGTTCGCACAGCAGGGGGGCTAGCCTCCAGTTTACGGCCCCCCCTGGCTGAACCCTGGGCCCTCGTCCCGCTGCAGGAGGGAAACAAGGACAGAGTGTAGGCACGTTTGTTAATTCAACGGTTATTTGTGACGAAGTCGCTCGGCACCTACTACATGAACACTAACTGAAGGCTTTCCACCAAAAATATGGACTGAAACAACAACAATAATAATAAAGTATTGCCAGAAACCAATACCGTCAAAGAAGTCGTTTCAGATCGAGAATAAAAAAGATAATTGTGATTAAAAAAATTCTTTTTTAAAAATCTGCTCTAAAATCCAAAATTAAGAAAAAAAAGACAAAAAGAATCACATGATCAAAATGTATTTTACCATAAAAATACAGTTTTACCAATCACAACCAGAATCATAAAGTTTCTTCAATGATGAAAAATATTTTTTTACTTTGTTGATGTGATTAAATAATTCTACTTTTAGTTTTAATGAAATATGTGAAATATCTTCAACTTGAAGATGAATGCGTCAAATAATTGTTAAGATTAGCGGGTTTTTCCTCTAAGAGAAAATTCAGAAAAAACTCAGAAGAAATAATTTTTTACTAATTTATTTTTTTCCCCTGAAAAACAGGAATGGACAGCTTCTCACATGAAAGACCCCAAAAACCATTAGCAAGCCGATCAAAAATTCGGCTCGGGTTTAACCGGTTTTCCTACAGTTCACGGGACAGATTTATTCTTTTCATTCTGGGAACTAATAACGCGAGGTTCCAGGAAAGCTTTTGAATAAAATGTTCTTTTTAGGGAGAAACAGCATCCGGTTGCAGTCACTTTTGGTCGCCTGCTCCTGAAAGCTCGTTGGTGCTGCTGAACCTCAATGAGACGGACTCACCGTGTGCCAGCTGTGGTCTCCTCTTTACCGCTCTGTCGACTCGCCCGGGTGGAGGGTTTACTTGGCTTGTTTCTGAGGAGCAGTAAAACAAAATTATTGCTTTAGTGCTAAATCTTCCCTGCTCTCATTAAATGTGATGAAACGGCGTCAATGGGTTCTTCAGTCTGAAGATATTAAGACCTTCACTGATCAGATATTTGTGTACCACCACAGATGAACGGGTTCGTTTTCGCTTTAGCTCTTTCCAGCAGATTTAGATAAAGATCGGCCTCAGCCAGATCGGCCCCATGGCTGAGGCCGATCTTTACAGTTAATTTATTAGAGAAAACTTAAAATCACCTTTCGGCTTCGAGGCGAGCTGCAGACCGAGTCGTTGCTTTGGTTGCAGCTCCCTTCTCCCCGTCTTCTTCGTTGTCGCTTTCCTCCCCCTCTTCATCATTTTGCTCCTTCTCATCCGCTTTACTCTCCTTTTTAACTATAGAAATAATTGTGAAAATTTTATGTTTAACATGCAGAAGTCCTTTTACAGACGTCTTGAAAATCATTTAACAACACAAACAGCTTAAGTTTATCAAAGTTATTAGGCAAATCAAAGTAGAGATTTTGAAATATCAAACCCAATATTGTTTTTGTTCTTTTGAGGGTCAGGCAGGGATGACATAAAAAGAGCTAAGAAATATTTAAAATGTTTTTGCTCTTTTATTTTTCTTCTTTATTTACCTGACTCGTCTGCAGCAGCGGCGGCAGCAGCTGCCTTTGGTGGCCGTCCCCTCCGTTTCTTTGGAGCTGCCTCTGGGTCTTGCTGCTCCGCAGACTGATCAAAAATAGATTTCCACATAAAAGAGAAGTACCAAAAACAGATCGCATTCAAATTTGCAGCTAAATATAATCGGAAGTTTCTATTTTATTGCCAACATACATTATCTGGCTTCTTCTCACTGCAGCTTTGCTCTTTCACATCTCCTGAATGGCTCTGAGAGGTGGAGACTGCTGGGGGGAAAAAACGTTTTATGTTTTATAAAAATTCATCCGTAACACCACAGTAACCAATCCATACTAATAATCCGATTGTTTATTTCTTTTTGATGATGAGTTTCTCATCTTCTTTCTTGTTATCTTGATCCTCACTTTGTTCTTGTTCACCCTCTGCCAGCCCCTGTTCAGCCTCCGTTTCCTGTAGAATTGAAAATTGGGGAAATTAAAACACAACAGCAGCAGTTTGGTCCAAAAGTAAAAAGAAAAAAAAAACTTTCACCTCTCCAGACTCCTCTGTTTCCTCTGACCTCTTCCTCTTCACTCCTTGTTTACCTGGAATTTAAACATGGCCGACTGCATGATGTGGGATGACAGACAAGCAAACTGTTCTTCACAAAAAATCCTCTCCTGCAAAGGTTTGCAGGAGAGGAACTGCAAAATGATTTTTGCAAATCTTTTTTGTAAAAAAACTGCAAAAATCAACTGTTAGTTTTTAAGTTTGGAGATGTTACACATAATGTCTCTGAGCCATAAAGGTTCATTAATTTAAAACTTTATATTTGTCAAAATCATACAATGATAGTAATTCTCTAAGCATTTGAAGTGTTAGAAACCTCTAATTCTTCTCATATCAGAAGAATCGTGTTAATCTTAGATTGCTGAGGCTCAACAGCAAAAACTGTTTCTAAAGAAACAAGCTACTTTAAATGTCAATGAAATCTGGCATAAATTATCTTAAATGTTTTGGCTAATTAAAGGGAAATCCAAGTTATTGCAATTAACTTAATTTTGACTGCTACAGCTTTACATTACTAGTTTGGATTGAGCCTAATAAATCAAAAACAAATGAATATTCCTGAGAAATTAAATGTGTCATCTCAGACATTTGACCAGAAGAAAACACAGGCTTTTTTTGGAATCAGGTCAAGAATTCAATTTGCTTTTACATTGCTCATGCTAAAGATTGCAATGTACAAACCACATTTTGCCATGTAAAATATAAATCTTTAGATTTTATTTTGAGCTACGCATAAAATTTGAAAGTTAGTATAAAGAAAAGCTGAAGACAGAAATATTTTACTGGAGGAATCATTCAGGTTGATCAATAATCAAAACATTAAGATCAACAGATTAGATGGATAAAACAAAATTGAATAATTAGACATTTCTAGTCTGTGGTCTGAGTAAAAGAAGTCCAGTTATCTGATTAATTACAAAAAAAATCACGCTTTATGTCCCATAGGAACACAGTTTTCATTCATACACAGCAACTTTAGCGCCTGCAGAAGCCTCGTTTGCATTTCAGTCAGCCTGAATCCACACATTTCCACACAAGAGGAGGGAATACTTTCTAAAGTAAACGCATTACAGCCATTTTTTTTCTGTGATTTTGTACCGCTACCAGCGTTTCCTTCTCAACTCAAGAGCTTCACTTTGCCGAATAAACTAAAATTAGCCCCACTGTGATAATAAAACAAACTCACGCGTGTCGCCGCTCTCCTGGGGGTCTGACTTTCCAGTAACTTCATGTTCGTCTGCAGCAGGAGAAGGCAGGCTGACTTCGCTTTCGCTTTGATTACTTTTCTGTGCTTCACATTTATATTCAGGGCTCTGAAAAGGTTAAATGTAAAACTTTTTTTAAGGAAATGAAAGCATTTGAAGTTTTGCAGTTCAAAATTTAGTACATTTCTTATGCATTATGTGATTATGATGAGTTAAACACTTGCTATAAAACCTGAAGCTCCACATAAATACATTAGATTCTGAACCAACCTCTTCTTTTTCAGCTTCTTTGAGCGATACTGTCTGACCAGCGCTGTCCTCGACTTTTGTTTCGTTATCCTCCTGATTATCTAAAATTAAAAATTTAGACAAAAACATCAGAGAACAGAGACTCAAACATTAGCCAGTCCTCCAAGGACAGGTCAACCTGCTAACAGAGTCAGCTGTAACAGTCAAAAACACTACCAGAGAGAAGAGAAATCACACTTTATTTTATCATTTCACTTTCTTATTAATGGGGCAAAAAATAGCAAAGAATGATGTAGGCATTAATAAAAATGTTAATTTGTTTTTAGGTCAGGAGAATCTCAAATATATACCTCATTGTCAAAATTGTGTTTGTAATGTCATCATTATCAAATTTGAAATATCTTCTTTATCAAGCATGGCCGACCCACCGTCTGTTGCGTCTTTAGCTCTGGCTCCTGGACGCCTTCCCCTGCGACCCGCCGTCTTCTCCGATCTCTCCGCTTCATTTTGCTGCTCCGCGTTTCTGGACGATCGCCCCCTGCGAGGGGTTTTTACCTCCTGCTCACTTTCCTAATGATTTAAGATTTCATTTAAATACTTTAACCCCAAGGCTTTTTGACAATAAAGCTAAAATCTGATCAAGGTTATACTTGCCTCAACAGACGGCTGTTCAATCTTTTCATCCTTTGTTCCGTCTGCTGTGTAAAAAATAACAGCAGAACTTAACTTTGGCTCAATTTCGCCCACATTCACTGTTGATATTTTTATTTAGATGGATTTCCTGTTATGATGCATACGGTGATGCCCTTGTTTTTTCTGTTGTTGGATTTTGTGACACTGAAGTGTTTTAGCGAGTCTCATTACATTTGTTGAGAAACTAACATTTCAGAACCAGATCAAAGTAACTGTAAAGGACTGTGGTGGTAGAGTGATGCTCTGTTACAGCTGAAATTTTCCAACGCCAACTTAAAGACACGTGAGGTCATATTTCAATCTACCTCGTTAGCAATAATTAATTTCTTATATCTAAAAATGTTTCAAATAGAGCCAAAACAAAAGCTTTGGAATCTTAAAGTTTGATTAAAGTATAATAATAAACAAAACTAAACGCACCACTTTTAACTGAAAGCTTTCTTTTACGTCCTCTTCTTCTTTCAATCTTCTCTTCCTGTCAAACAAAATTGTTGCTGATGAAAGTCGAGTCATCAGACAAATATTTTCACTTAAAAATATAAAGCTGGATGTTAAGCAGCCCACCTTTTCTGACACGTCTGAGCTCTTCCCATCTCCCTGACTGTCTGTGCTCGAGACATTACCTGCAAGATTCAGGCAGACAGCAAAAATAGATTAAGTGCAAAAATGGATGAATATTTTGCAGGAGGAAGAGAAAATCACACTTAAACATACAATCATAGATGTAAGAATAGAAAAATAAACATTCGACTCACTGATTTGTTTGACTAATTTGGCTTCCGGGTTTGTTTCTCCAGACTCGGCTTTGTCAGATATGTTAACTTCCATCTACACCAAGGAGAAGCAGAAAAATATATATAAAATATAATAATAATGAACACGATTGGTTGGAGCAAACTTTAGAGCTAATAAAAAGACTATGACTTACCGTCTCCACATCACCTCCGTCTGGTGTGAACTCAGGTTCACCTACATAAGAAAGGAAAATAATTTTTTACTATTTATTTTTTCATTTAAATAAAGAATGAATTTGATAAAACTGGAATAATTTTCTCTTACGATCATCAGTCCTTGTCTGGTTATTTTCACTATCCTCCTCCACCGTTTTACTTTGAGTTTCACCTATATATATGTATATGATTAAAAATAAGTTGCTAAACATAATTATTTGATTCAATAAAAACAGCATATTTGATGAAACTTTACACTGATCATCTTTTGTCTGGTTTTCCTCCCCTTCTTCCTTCACTGCCTAGAATTTAAAGGTTTGTAAGTGTCAGAGTTTATATTGAAATAAACCAAAGTGAGTTATACTTGTGTCGCCGTAGCGTTTTTCTCTGCTCACCTCATTGCTGGGTTCTAGGACTGCAGCATTTTGTTCTTCTTGTTCTTTAGGACAAGACAAGGTTAAAACAACAAAATGGCAGCTGAAACGTTCCAGGTCAACATCAGTCTGTCAGGAAGTAAAACTCACCAGTTTTACTGGGGATCTTGGAGATTTGCTGAGTGGAGTCAGAAACTGGGCTCTCTCCTTTGCTGCTGGTGATCTCTCCTGTTTCTGGCTCTACAACAGGTAACGACGCTGATGGTAGAAAAGGTTGTCAAACAGAAAGCCTATTTCAGAAGATCTAGATGGCAAACAAAAGTAGAATAAAAAGGATGTTTAAGAATTTACCCTCATCTTTGTCTGCTGGTGCTGGTACTGTTATTATTCTGTCTGCTGAAATCTCAGCAGCTTCCATTACTTCATCCACAAAATGAGCTGGACTTTTGTCTGAAGTGGATTCATCCTCCTGTAGAGAAACACAGCCGTAGTTTTTCATTGATAGCAGTGTTAATATCACTGAATGTTTTGGTGATTTTAAGCTTCTTTAATTACCGGTGGAGGAGCCGTCTCCCACATGTCCGACTCAACGGTGTCCGCCTTGGATTCTGAGTGTTCTGAGTCATCCATAAACAGATGCGAGTTACGTAACTTTTCAGCAAGAGATAAGAGCTTGTTTTAAGTCAATAATTCTTTAATAATGACAAAAAATGATCAGTTCCATTGGCAGATTTCTTTTTCACTTATAGCATTAGAAAAATATCTTGTTGTGAATATTTTTAAAATTGTATTCATTGACTACTTTATGGAATGAAAAAAAAAACGGTACTTTAAGATTCAACAATTTGTTCATTTCTACAAACCTGCAGCAGTAAGTTGAGACGCAGATGATGAAGGTTCAGTGGGACTCATCTCAACCAGAGCTGCTGTTTGAGCTTGAGAGACCAGCTTCTCTTTCTCAGCCGATGCCGTCTCAGGTGCAGGAAGCTCGGCTTCTGGTGCCGTCTGAGCTGGAGAGAACCGCTTCTCGTCCACAGCTAGGTGTGAAGCAGCTGGTGACCTTTCGGTTTCAGTGAGCTCAGTTAGAGGAGCCGCCTCCACTGGAGAGAGCTGCTGCTCCTCTTCTGCTGCAGCAGCAGTTTGTTGAGATGCATCTGGTGTCGCTTCAGAGGCAGTAAACTCAGTTAAAGGTGCCGTTTCCTCTGGAGACGTTTGACTTTCCTCTTCATGTGCAACAGCTTGTTGAGGTGGATCCACTGAGACTTCAGCTGCAACAGGCCAAGTTGGAGGTTCTGCCTCCACTGGAGAGGGCGGCTTCACCTCCTCAGTTTGCGGAGACGCGGCTTCAGCTGCAGCAAGCTCAACTTTTGGTTCTGTTTGACTGGGAAAAAGCCGATTCTCCTCTTCAAGAAATGCTGTTGCTATGGTTTCCTTTCCACTTGCTGCGTTTGGTGGATTCTCCTCCTCGCCTGTTGCGGTTAGCGAAGTTTCAGTGGGATGAAGCTGAACCTGCGGCGCTACCTCCACTGGAGAGAGCTGCATCTCTTCTTCGCCTGATGCAGCTTGTTGAGATGCAGCAGTTTCAGGCTCAGTTTGAAGAGACTCTTCCTCTGGAGAGAAAAGGGCGTCTTCTTCTGCGGCGGCTGATTGCTGACTTACTCGATTGAGCCGCTTCCCCTCCTCGGTCGCAGCCGTTTCAATCTGCTGTGGATCCGGCGAACGCCGCGGCGACGCCCCCCTCATGTCTTGGACAATTAGTGCGGGTGAAATTGTGCTGTCCGGATCCATGGAGAGCAGCGTCAGAGCGGCCTCCTTCATCTTCATGTCGGCGTCCTGAAGCTCCATCTCGGGAGTCACTTCCTCTTTCAGGCCTGCAGATGGAAGCCTGGCCTCGGCTGACGTACAGGCGTCCATGAGCGCCAGCAGGGCGTCGGCCTCGGCCGGCAGCCCCGGCATCTCGCGGAGCCGCGACTCCGTCTCGCCCTCGGACGGCTCCGGCGTGATGTCACTTAAAGCGTCGCAGGTGTCGTCTGAGAAGGACGTGGCGACCGTGGCGGCGACTGGGTCAGAATCGGTGTTTGTGTCTCGTAGAGGATGTTGTTTCTTCTGTGGATCTTCTGTCTCGACGGCTGAAGACTTGGCGGATTGATCAGAGGTTTCCACTCCGTCGTCTTTCTGTGGTTTGTCTTCTGGACTCTCGCCCTTCTTTTCTGGAACTTTGTCCTTCTTCTCCAGCTTCTTCCTAGAAATTTTAAGCTCTGGTTTCTCATGTGAGGCGTCGTCAGACACTTTCTTTTGCTCCTTAGTGTTTCCATCTTTTTTCTTCTCTTTTGCTGCTTCAGGTTTACAGACAGCAGATCCTCCAGTACTTCTGACATCGGGACTTTGAGATTTCTTTTCTGTCTTCACTAAGAGTGAAGACTTTCCCTCTTCTTTGGATTTTGCCTTTGGTTTATCTGCACTCTTCTCTTTATCTGCAGACTTAGCTTTTTTAGGATCTTTGTCAGCTTCGGTGTTTGGTTTCTGTGTTTTCTGGCTCTCTGCTTTACTTCGTTCTTTCTCACCGTCTAGCTTGGATTTGGGTTTCTCTCCTGATCTGTCCTCAGAGTTGCTCTTTGACCTTTTCAACCCTTCCTTGGAGTGTTTCTCTCTCTTCCTGACGTCCGAGCCAGGCTCCTTGTCAGAGCGATCCTCAGAGGACCCTGCAGAATCTGGGCGAAGCAGCTGCTTCAGATCACTTTTAAAGGCAGATTTGTCCAATTTAGCTTTATCCTTTTCTTTACTCTTCTCTTTTTCTCTTATTTTCTCCTTCTCCACAGACCCTCCTTTTATCTTCCTGGCATCTTTAGCCCCTCCTTCATCAGTGCTGTCTTCTGTCACCTTTCCCTCTCGAGTACTTCCAGAGATTTTCTTCTCAGTTTTGACCTTGAGCTTCTTCTCGACTTTTTCTTCGGAAGAAACTTTAGCACCGCTGTCCTTCTGCAGAGGTTCTTCCACCGGATGCTCAGATTTCTTCTCGTGTTTCTGTTTGAGCTTGGAACGTTCATCAGACTGGCTGCGCTCCTTCTCTTTGCGTTCTTTGCGGGGCAGACGGTCAAATTTCCCAAACGAGCGATGCTTGAGTGCCTCTTGGGAGCCTTGTTCCAGATCCAGGATGAAGGAGTGAGTCTGGCTTTTGTCAGGAAGCTTCTTTGTGTCGCAGGAATCTTCAGAGACACCGCCACTGGTCCGCCCGAGCCGGTCGTCAGACGATGCAGACTCGGACAGATGCCTCACTAGTTTAGCTTGTGGGGTCTTTGACGTTAAGGGTTTCACTTCCTGGATTTCAAAACAACAGAACAAAATGGAGGTTTGTAACAGTTCACCCATCCAAACAACAAACATGTTTGATCCTTTTTCTGTTGGCGTTCTCATACCACTTTCCGAGATATTTCTCCTGCTTCTCCTTTTTTCTTGCTTGAAACATCTCCCTCTTTTCTGGAAGACATTTACAACATTTTTAAAGCTTAGAAATCATAAAAAAATTAAAAAATCTAAAGCGCTTGTTGTTTTTAGAAGTGAAGCTCCTAATAACACACCTTGAGTCTAGTTTCCTCTTCCTGTTGAGCGCCATTTTTTTCTCCAGGACCTTCTTCTCTTTGCGGGCTTCTTTGGCCTTGGGGCTCTCCACACCAGCAGCGTCAGAACTCTTTGCTTTTTTGCTGTCTGTTTAAGATAAAAACATGCTAAACGATGCAGTAGATTCACACCGCAAGGGAAATTACAACATGGTATTCAACACTTTAAGACGTGTGCAAAATATTTGAATTTAGCTCGTCTCAGTCACGCTCTGGTCGGAAGGAGTGCATCTGTCAACATCAATTTTCCATTCTTCTCACAGATTCTTGGAGATAAAAGTGTAAACTTTGACTAGGCCATTCAAACACATGAACAAGCTATCATGTAACAAGGTGTCGGCTTTCTTCCACATGTGTTTTCTGTTACACTGACATGACAACACATAAAATCCTACTAAGTATTTTTGGTCTAATTTCTAGTGCAAATATCCTAGCATACTTGAAATAAGACAAAAGTAACTTACAGTAACTTTTCAGAAAGATATAAAAGTTTGTTATAGGCCAAAAATAACTTCATATTGATGAAAAGGTTCTAATTCAACTGGCAGATTCTTTGCACTTATAACATGGGAAAATTTTTCTTATCAGAAGGCAAACAATACGGAACTAGTTATTTTCAATATTGGGGAATTATTTACTTACAACAAAGTAATTCATATTATTTCAGGCGTACTAAGCTGTTTGCACTGGAAACTAGACCAAAAATACTTAATAGGTCAAAAATGTAAGTTAAAAAAAATAAACCAAACAATAAAAAAACAAAAAATAACATGCATTATTTTCCTTCCACTACATAGAAACTGTCACTACAATACATTGAAGTTTGTAACTGGAATATGATATAACTAGAAAATGTGGGAATGAAATAAAGAGTGTAGAAAAGTAATTGTTGGCGTAATGTTGACCTAATTAAAGCCTGGGTTGAGGGTGAATTAGTTGGAAATAACAGACGTTCTAAAAAAATAATTCAATTTGTGTGTTTTGGTTGAAATTGTATTAAAAAATGTCCCTTTTATGGATCATTCCAAGACAAAGATCCAAATAAACACACCTTGCTCTTCAGCCAGCACAGCTTTCTGTTTGCGCTTCTCCTCCATTCGCTCTCTGTTCTGCTGCCTCTTCAGCAGCCTCTCTTCTTTGTCTTTTGCCTGATAAATCAACAAATCCAAAATTTACATTTTCTTTGTCCGACCGCGCAGCTTGAAAACGCACTAACATGAAAAACAAAAGTTCTGGTCGTTTAAAGCACATTTTTTGTGAACTCACAGCAGATCTGCGACGCTCCTCCACAGTGACCTCATCATCCGAGTCGCTATAGTAACGAGAGTAGAGGAAGGGTTTGTGGACATATGCTTTACGGCGGGGTTTACGCTCCCTGTCTTCGGCTTCCGCTTCCTCACTCGTGTGTTTCCTCTCTGCTTTCTCACCCTCATCTGCAGACAAATCAATGTGCACACTAGAACAAAAAAGCTCTAACTCTGGCTTTGATTCTTTAGAAAAGGTTTCCAATTATTTTAGCAACAATGAGAAACTGGAGGCAGAGACCATCTGACGGAAGCTGGCCCTCTTCGGAAGAATCGGAGAGCTGCTCCTCCACGTCACTTTCCTCCTCGAAAGAGGAAAGGTCGCTGGTGTGAACGGAGCTCACCGTGATGTCACTCAGGCCTTCGAGGTCTGAGTCCTCCAAAGAGTATTCTGCAAACCAAATGAACACAATCGTATCAAATCTTTGTTTAGCCTGAAAAAAAATATATTGGTTTATGGACTGGATCTCTATGGATCTCGTTCTTTTGGTCCTCATCCACACCTCATGACCAGGGGTAGGAGTGACAGCAAAGATTTTTGACCCACCTCTTACTTCCTTTCAATAACTGAACCCAGGCCGATCTGATCAGCCACAAATACGTCTATCCACCTACTGGCTTCATAAGAATAGTCACCTTGTAATAAGGCACCAAGGTTTGCAAACACCTCCAGAAAGAGACTGTAATATTTCTATCATTTCTACAACAAGAATATAAAGGATATCTTAGAAATAAAATAGTAGAAAAATCGCTAGATTTGATAATAAATTATTTTATTTTCTTAAATTTTCCCAAACTAATCAATGAATGAACACATTTAAAACACAAGACTTAAAAACTATGTCACAAAATGTTATGTTTATAGTGGAAACACCCTTCTTTTTAAAAAAAAAAAACAAGCATAATGAAATGCTTTATTAAGAACTTTGCTCGAAAAACAAGAAAATAAATATCTCTATTAACACAAATGTACTGTACCCAGTGAATGATGCAGCTGTTTGCCAATAAAACATAAAAATAAAAAAGAGCTCACCCTCTTTTATCCGCTCTCTGGCTTTCTGCTTGGCTTGACTCGTAGATTTCACTCCCTCATCATCAGACTTCTCATCCGAGAGCTTCCCACTCACTTTGCTTGTAGGTTTTTCTTTCTTTTCTTCTGCTTGTGCTGGAGCTCCTGCTTCCTCCTCTTCCGTTTTAACCTCCTCTTTTAGTTGTTCTTTTTCCTCTTCCATCTGCTCTTCTAAGCTCTCCGTCTTCACTTCCGCTGTTTGGATTTCTCCTACCACTGCCTCCTCCAGCGCCCTTCCTTCCTGGTTATCGTCACTTTCTTCAACAACCTCCATGTCTTGCTCGTTTTCCTCCACCAGCTCCATTGGTTCATCCAGAACTTGGGTTTTACCGCCTCTTTCGGCTGCTGAGCTGGTCCTGACGTTTGCCTCCTGATTAAGAGAAGTTATCGTATCCAGGATGGACATGGCGCTACTGCCGGGAGTTGAAGCTGATGATGAAGCTGTGGACAAACCAATATGTGTTTAAGACCATTTGTGAATTTTGTAGCAGAATAAACAGGAAGAGATTATTCTGCTGTCATGGAAAGCATCGAGGGAATTTACGAAAAGTTACATACGTTGTTCAGGAACGCTGCTGTCTGTCTTGATCTCTGCTGGCGTCAGAGGAAGTGGCGGCTCCTCGGAGCAGCTGCCCGGAGACAGAAATTCACGGACCACCCTCTCCACCTGCGGCCTGAAGATGTGATTGACTTTGGGATCAACCACCTGGGCCACAATCCTGTCCACCCCTTGCTCCAGCATTCCAGATCTGTGAGGAAAACAAATACAGGAAGTGTCAGAAAATCACATATTCGTGTATCTGAAACAAGATATTAATAAAGATTGCATTTAAAAAAAAGAGAATAAAAAACTACACACCACTACTGTCTTTTTCACTGTCTGAGATTAAACCAGACAAACATGTTCCTGTTTTAGATCAACTAAATTATTTAGATTTTCTAAATGCTAGAACTAATTTTCTTTTCATTACGCCACTTTGTGACTAATTTAGTGTTATGCTTAGGAAGACCCAATGGCTTTTGAGATGTTGCTTCAATACTTTTACTTAACACTCTTTTCTCATGCTGCTGTCTATTTTAACTTTCTTTGCTGTGTATAATGACACTCTTAGCAGCTTCAAGAGGTCTTTTCCTTTTGTCCTGGAAAAAAACAAGTGTGTACTTTCAGATAAACGTGGCACTTTGAGGAAAATTGTGTCAAGAGTAATCTTAGTGTATGTATGTTTCTGACTTTGAAGAAGTAATAAAAGTGACTAAAACGCTCTGGCTGATGGAATAAAATACCATGTGTTTATGATAAATATCTGGCTTCAAAAACTGTGTTTTTTTTTAAGATATAAGAAAAATATACAGCTTTTCCCCTTACTGCAGGACGAGCTGCCGGATGTTGTTTCTCAACTGGTTTTTGTTCAGATGAGGGCTCCATGTGTGATTAGAGAGGTGATTGGAGACAAAGTTGTCCACTCTTTGCTTCAGGTTCAGGTAAGCTGGCTGCAAAACATTAATCACAAGTATCTCGCAAATATCCACTCACAGACAGACAAAAAGCTACAAAGTCATCTACAAAGTGGGCATGTTGACAGTGGTTGCTTGAGGACCCCAAGAAACTCATTGTCACAACTACGATGGGTTCTGTAAATATTTAATTATCTTGCATTTTCCATTTACAAATAATAGAGATTCAAATTAAATTGCAGACTCGTTTTTGAAACAAATCCGATGAGGGGGAAAAGAGCTTACATTGAGGAACTAGCAAAACATAATTAGTAAACACGATACGGATTCAAAATACTAATAAAACACAACAGAAACATCTACATAAACTATAATCTTTTCATGAGCAGCATAAACACAGACGCATTTCGACCGTTACCTTTGTATCAACGTCTGCTAGACAGTCCCTCCTGAACTGGTCGAAGAGTCCCTGTGTTTTTAAATGACTGACGATCATTGAGACCAGCTGCGGGTCCCCCGGAGGCAAACCAGCCATGTTTCAGTGAAACCTGGCTATATTTTACCTGTTAAAATGTTAGAGAAATTGAATAAACATCAGGGGAATGTCCCATGCAGGAGCACAAGCTATCTGTTTGGGGATGTGACGTCAACTAGAAGAAAAGCGCTTCGAGAATGACCCGGAAGAACTTGGTAATGGTTTGTTTGCCCCACCAAAATAAAAGTCTAATATTCAGCTAAAGAACGACATTCCAAACTTTTTAAGGATCTTTTAAAGATTTTTTTTTATTATTATTTAGTGCGTTTTGTCAGTGGTTGTATTGTCTATTGCAAACTGTGTTGAATGTAATACTAAGGTTTAAAAGCCATCGTTTTTAGATGTATGTCTTTTCAAAAGTATCCAAAAACCTGAACCCAAATGTACTAAAACGGCGTTGTCTCCTAATGACGACTAAAACTTCAGTGAAGCTATGCGTAAAGATGATTCCATCACTTCAAATGTATCACTCATTCACTTCAATTTTTTTATTTTTTGCTGATTTTTAATGTAACGTTTTCTACGGTTGTGTATGACTGGAAATATTATTTTTCTGCTGTCGTTTTAAACTCAGAGCGCCTCCAAGTGGCGTCAAATTCTGTCTACAAAAGAAAATAAGGTATGTCTTATGGAGTTAGATTTGTTTCACAATTATTCAATCTAACTCCATAATGTCTCAGCAAATTAATTCGATTCTGAGAAGCCAGTAAATAAGTCAAAAAGTAAATTTGCCCCATTTCAACAACGGTATGTTAAATACTGTTTTGATAAAAGTGCATAATTCTCGGCTATCAAATATGTTTTACAGTTGACTTAACAGAGCGTTAAACAGCAAAGCACTCATGCGTTAAATTATTTGAAGAAAACTGAAAATCCTAGCAACATGGCATCCTCGACCTTTTTAGTTTTAATCGATGGAGACAAAAGTTACTTGGCAGCGGTGGGATTCGAACCCACGCCCCCGAAGAGACTGGAGCCTTAATCCAGCGCCTTAGACCGCTCGGCCACGCTACCTGTTGGCCTAGGTCCTCGAAAAATTGCTGTCATGAACATCTGCACGGCAAATTAATGACTGCCGACATATTTATATATTTATGCAGTTGTGACTGCATAATTTAGCTACAATTGTAATTATGTAACTACAATAATGGAACCTATCATTACTGTCACTATTGGTACTAAACTTTATTTAAAACTGCTGTATTAAATACAGAGATCAAAGTTGATCAGCATATTTAAAAACAAAAATATCTGTTAACCTTTATATGAGCTGCAAAGACACATGTAAAGGTGTCTGATATTTAAGAAAACCTTTTTTACATTGTACAAATTAGTTTGCAGAAAATAATAATTTTAAGAACTTTAACAAGAGATAAAATTATGCCTGCTTTCCAATCTGAGCTACAAGCTTGATCTGAAGAAAATACTTGAATGAGCCATTAATAGTTTTTATTTAAAGGCAGTATACAACATCTTAAAAGCAATACACTTAACTACTAATAGATACAAGAAACACCGTATTTAAAAAGGTAATTGCAAATAAGAATCAATCACTTTGATAACAATGCATTTTCACTTGGAAGCAAAAGAAGTGAACCTTAATTTAAAAACTTCTATTGAAAGGTTTCAGCTGAGGCAGATATGCGCCGCTTATCGGTATAATGTATCCCGAGTTACAAAATGCAATTTTCAACTGTCCCTGTTTCAAGGACAGTTGAAAACATTCAGAAAACAGGCCACAAGCTGGTGGGTTCAGGGCTTCTTGGGAGGGTAGGTGGGAGGAAGGAGTCTGCGTGAGTTGGCCTTCACCCATGGGTGGTGAATAACATTCTGAAGAGGCAGACGGTCTATGGGGTTGTGGCGGAGCAGCTTTGAGATCAGGTCCCGTGCCCCATCAGAGATGACTTTGGGGAAGTTCAGATCCACCTAAGAACAAAAAATAAAAAAAGACTGATCAGCATGGTGAAAAATACTTAGGTTTTTATTTATTTCGTAACACAAGGTATTTAGAACTAATACTGACATACAATATATTGTTTTAACAGGAACTAGAATTGTCTTTTTTAAATTAAAGACATGTTTTAAATGTGAAAGTACCTTATCACCGTAATTAGTTTACGCAAGGTTATATTGTAATAACCTTATACAGAATCATTCCTACTTTGAAGCCAAATATAGCAAAACGTCACATTAATCAAAGTAGCCAGACTCTTCTGTGCACAACTACTGAATTCAGCAGTCTGAAGTTATTACATCTGCAAAGAAACACAAACCTTCGTAATCCTCTTGTATGTTTCTGAATGACTCGCTGTTTCAAAGGGCGGGTTGCCAACTAAGCATTCGTAGCATAGGACTCCGATGCACCATAAGTCCACTTTCTCACTGTGAGTGTGTCCCTCAATCATCTCAGGAGGAAGGTAATCCAATGTCCCGCACATGGTGCGACGTCTAAGGAGGATTAACAAGAGCATAAAATAGCTGAAATAAGTAACTTCAAGGGGCAGCATAATCCAACAGTGGCTCTCAGAAATGTTAGGTTCTTACTTTTGAAATGCCTTGCTGCTGAAATGTGCTATACAAATAAAATTTGATTGATTGATTGATTACCTTAGAGAAGGTGCATGGACAGACCAACCAAAGTCAGCTATTTTCAGTTCTCCACGAAAACCAAGAAGCAGATTCTCTGGCTTGATGTCGCGGTGGATCACTTTCTTCTCATGGCAGTACATCAGCGCATCAGATATCTCCTCCATGTACTGGGAGTTTAAATTAACATTTGATTAATGCACTGAAGCAAATATACAAGAAATTGAAGACAACGTCCTCCGTTTCTCTTATTTTAAAATCAGCTTTTACCGTTGCAGTGCGCTGATCATCAAACCGTCCATACTTCTGGAGCTCTTTGTACATTTCTCCACGTGGAGCGTACTCCAGTATCAAGAAAACCCTCTTGCGATCATGGAAATAATTGTAGAAACGCAGGATGTTTGGATGTCTAAGAGGGGAAAAAATGAATAAACAGACTTAACATGTGTAGAAATGATCAAATAAGATGTGCCCTTAAGATAAAAAGAATAAAACAAGAATCTGTCACTGTCATCCCTTGAGATCAGCTCAAAAACCTGTCAAATTACCACACACTTCAGTGTTTTCTATGAGATTTTATGTGCAGTTGTACTACAATATATCCATATTTGGAAAATAGATAAAACAATACTCTGTAAAATGCCCATGGCTTAAGATACTGCTTTATAAGCTAGCTAGCCCATCTTAAAACTCCCAGAGAAGTTGGCACCGAATTAGAGTAGAGGAAGACGAATAATGCACACCTCATAGTCATTTCAAAAGAAAAAAAAATCCTTATGTATAATTTGCCCTCCAGCTGAAGTTTATACTCTACTTTGTATTGGTCTCTCTAAATTCTAACAAAAATACATAAAATGTGGCAAAAGCATAACTGACTTTGCAAAGCTTTATTCTGAAGAAAACAGACATTTAATTGTAATCATAATTTTTACCTAAAATGTTTCCAGAATAGTCAAATAACCTTCACAAAGATCATGTTTTACTACAAAATTAAACTCAATAACTTCTCTTAAGTGGTGCAAAAAATATCTTATAGGTTTGCATTAGTGATGTGATAAATATTATTTACGCAAATACCTTGAAAGATAATATTCTAATCTTTGTTGTGACCATTTATAAGTTTAAGCCAAGCTTTGAGTTGTCCAAAAAGGCTAGAAAACACTGTTAAATTTACACAAAAAACCCAACAAGTCTAACAGAAAAGAAATATGACAAAACCTGGATTACTAACTTCAGATGTGATTGAATTTCAATTTCTCTCCTCAGTTGATGCTCCACACCTTCCTTCTCCATCTGGGACTTAAACAACACCTTCAGCGCCACAATAAATTGGTGCTTCTTCTCCTTTGCGAGGTAGACATTGCCAAACTTCCCCTTTCCAAGAGGTCGACCAATGTCGAAGTCGTCAATTGTAAATTTCCTGATATAAAACAGCAAAATGTTTATCATGATATAGCAAAAATAAACAGATAAGATGCTTTTTTAAATGCACTTACTTTGGTAGTGTATTTGAAGATGAGCTAACACATGCTCTCCCAGGACCTGAAAGCAATAAATCATGAAAAACTACTACAGATATGAGTTTATGCTAATCTAATTTGCACTTATAAGGAAAGACTTACCTGCAACATAACTTTTCTCTGCATCAGCTTTTGGCTTCACTAGAACACGTTGAGGTCCAGACACACTCAGGGGTGTAAACTGAAATTCATAGTAGAAAGATACAAGGGTTCAATCATTCCTTTAACAAGTTACTTCAACCAATATCCCATGTTCCAAGTAAATGCACTTTTATAGGCTTACTACAAATAAAGGTTGATCTTAACTTTTTTTTAATTGAGAATTACCACTAACCTGTCTTTGAAGAGCCCTCGGCTCGTGATTTTCTTTATTCTGTAAACAAAGGAAAGGATCAGATTCTACTGGTCCCCGATTCTGAAGAAATGAACCTTAATACATATTTGAGTACCGAGTTAAATCCATCTACAGCTAAAATGTTCTATTTTTTGCTTCTTTTTACCAATATAGGGGATAAAGAAAATGTCAGGATTGTATCACGTTGAAAATTACTGACAAAATGCTAGACACTCACTTTAAAAACTTTGAAGAACGCTGACGTTAGTTAATATTTCAAACCCGTTTACTTTAATCGCCACTTTACATCATGTTTGCTCATTTATATAAAGCTTAGCTGAAAATAGGTCATTCTATGTGTAGTTTTCCCTCCTGTTAACGTTATTTGTTTGAAGCCACGAAGCTAAAATTAGCAAATAGCATCAACAACATATTCCGAAAAGCTGTCCAAAAAAAACCTAAAACTATATCTACTTGTATCTACTTGTTGATATAAACGCGTAATAATTACCTGCATGTCAGAAACAAAGAAAGGTTTTAATTTTAAAACCGTCGAGAGTCCAACTTTGACTTTAAAACAACTCAGGCCGCCAACGTTTTCAAAATGTCTCTTTGCTCGCATAGGATTTGTCAGTCGTGTATACACAAGTCCATTCCATTGGTTGGAACAGCTAGCGGAAGGAAGTGCGTGATTGGTCTGTAATATCATTTGACCCGCCCTCCGTTGTGCTTCGCGTGCTGTGGATGTGGGGATGGGTAGTTGTGGTTCTACGACGCTACCCTTAAACCGTTTTGATTGGTCAAATCCCTCCCTTCCACTCTAAACGCTCGGTTTTACTCATAGTGGTTGTACTCTGGCAGTAGATTTAGTTTTAAGTCGGATATTTTTCAGACACTGTCTCTGCGATTGACTAGAGGCAGTAATGACTTTTCATGCCAAGTCGTGTCACCCGGTTAGAGTATGGAGGACCAAAACTGACATAAGAAATAAAAGCATAAATTTAGATTTTCCTTTTTCTTACACATAAGTTTCCGTCAGGTAATACATTTTCTTTGTAATTTCCTCTAAACATGCAAAACAGCAAGCACAAATACAGCGAGCAGAAAAGGGAGAAGTAATAAAAGACAAAGCAAAATATCTATTTTTCTTAACAAAAATGCATGTTTAGGGGAAATTAAAAATAAAATACATTACTTGACAGAAACTCATGTGTAAGGAAAAGGAAAAACTAAACATATATGTATGCTTTTACCCATCCATCCATCCATTTTCTGCCACTTATCCGGGGTCGGGTCACGGGGGCAGCAGCTTCAGAAGGGAGGCCCAGACTCCCCTCATCCCAGCCACTTCTTCCAGCTCCTCCAGGAACCACAAGTGTCCCAGGCCAGCCGAGAGACATGGTCCCTCCAGCGTGTCCTGGGTCTTCCTCGGGGCCTCCTCCCGGTGGGACGTGCCCGGAACACCTCACCAGGGAGGCGTCCAGGAGGCATCCTGACCAGATGCCTGAGCCTCAACTGGCTCCTCTCGACGTGGAGGAGCAGGAACGTAGATCGACCGGTAAATCGAGAACTTCGCTTTCTGACTCAGCTCTCTTCACCACGACGGACCGGTGCAGCGCCAGCTTCACGGCAGACGCTGCCCCAATCCACCTGTCGATCTCCTGCTCCCTTCTTCCCTCATTCGTGAACAAGATCCTCATTAATTAAACTCCTTCACTTGAGGCAATACAACCCCCCTGACCCGGAGAAGGCACTCTACCCTTTTATTAGTTTTATTTCTTATTAAAACATATATTTATGCTTTTATTTCTTATCATGTCAGTTTTGGTTCTCCATAGAGAAGAGGGGATTTATCTTTTCTTTAAATGGCGGTTGTTGTGGATGTTTTCTTCTGCTTAAAAATAAAGATCAGCAGTTAAAATGATGTTGCATTTGCTCTTGTAATGTTTGTCAGATGTTAAATTTTGTTTCATGATGGGAAAATTTTTCAATGAGAAAAAAAGTCAAAATATAAGAAATCTTCAAGGAGGCAAATACTCTTTCTTAGCACTTAACATAAAGTTAAAACCAAAGTGGAGAAGCTCTACCTAAAGAAAAGCTTCAAAATACCTGACATTTTCAAAAACAAGGAAAGACAATTTATGACTCAGAATTTATTTGCAAAAAAAAATATTTTCAACAATGTCATTATTACAAGATTTGAAGTCAAATGCAACTTTAGATCCTTACTCCAAATCCATCATGATTTTGTTGATAATAAAATAAAGACATTGATATCATTTTCTACTCATCACCTTTAAAATTCACATCACCAAAGACTCAGTGAAAGAATATAGTCATAAAAATGTTAAACCAGCCTTCACATGAGAAAATACATAATTTTCTGAGTGTATACAAAGTTAGAAATAGAAAGCAGTTAGGCAACAGGAAACAAACAGGTGGATTGTTTCTTATGGCATCTTCAGTACTTTGACTCAAACACCTGCATGTCTGTCAGCCAACAAGTGAATGTTCTGCTTTGTCTTTCATTAAGATGTTCTGCAAATGATTTAGTTTTTTCTCAATATGAAAACACATTTCTCCTTGCGTAATAACCTTAGTTACTTACTGGCTGGTAATATAGTAACAGTAAGATAATACTTGTAGTTAAATTTAACTGCTACTTGATGAACATGCAGCTCAAAAACAGTTCTGAAGAATTTTGCTTCATCAAAGTGTTCAAGCAAATCAATAAGTTTTGAAAAAAAGTGATCTTTTAAAGATCCAACTACGAAAATCTGAAAAATCTAAAGTTTCTTTAAAATAATTTTCTTTGTTTCTATTTTTATGTGGCTTTGAATGAAAACATTAGAACTTTTTCTGCTTGAACTGATACATTATGTGTTTTCTTTACAAGGCGTAACAAAACTAAGAGCTCTACAATCGAGGCCATATCCAATCAAATTGGTCTAGCTCTTTCTTCCCCTATTACATTGACAAATTTTGTAAAAACATATTCACCACCTGTTAAACTATAGTTTATAGTCATTGCAAGACCCTGTCATGTTCTCTATGTTGCCTATAGAAACTCCAAAATCTCCCAGTAACTGTCTTGTAAAGGGAATAAATGCTTGTTAGCCACTTGAATAGATTCAGTCTACATTTACCTGAACAGAGCAGTTAGTAAAAACCAGCGAGCATGATGGCAGCAGACCAGCCAGTGAGCGGCGCAGACTTGGGAAGGGATCAGTCCCATCCAGTGTCCTGTTCTCATCATTGCTTTCTCCATCAGTACCTCCCTCCTCATTCTGCTGCTCCTCTCCACCTTCCTGCTCCTGTCCTTCCTCTGCAGGAGGACTCTGCCGGGGCTGGAATGTAACGTCTAAAAACTCCAGCTGGCGGAGCCCACGGAGCATCCTGCAGCTCCGCACGATCTGCAGCTCGCTGAGTGTACAGGCCCAAAGGTGCAGACATTTTAGGTCCTTCAGACGGCTGGCACAGAGCAAGCCCGGTCCCACCTCCTTCCCACCAAGACTCAGCTCCTCCAGTCCAAGCCAGCCTGCCCCCAGTCCAAGGGAGGCCATCTGTAACTGGTAGCCCTGTCGCCCTGTAATGCCTATTTCAAGATATTTGAGTCTTGAAAGCCCTTCCAAGCCTGAGAGCCCTTCTTTGGCTGCACAGGTCCTAAGTCCATTTGCTGTTACACGAAAGGTATCGCGCAACTCCAGCCGACTGAGCCTCTCCCAGGATGCCAGATTCTGCAGATGCTGGTCTGTAAAAGATGGGACGTTGTTGAGGACCAACCTCTCAACACCGATTCCTGAAGGAGAAGCAATCCCCTTCCCTTTCTGGCAGCGTCCTTTTTGCTGAGCACCAACGCTGCACGTGGCTTCGGCTCGTTCGTGAGGTAGAGCGGGTGAAGTAGGCAAGCTTTGATTGAAAAAACTACGAGGCAGCTCACAGCCACGCAACTCCAGCACCCGCAAAGATCCGGGCAGGATCTGGCAGTTTGGTAAGCTTCTGAGATCAGCATGCAGAAGACAGAGTTTACTCAGGCGGGGACATTTGGTGGACAAAGCCTTGAGCCAAGACTCGGAGAGAAAGGTGCCGCCTCGGGCAGAGAGCAGCAAACCACGCAAGCGAAGGCATCTCAGTCCACAACCCAGGTACTGACGCAGAAGGAACCAAAGGATCCGAGACGTCACCTAAGACACAGAGGACAGACCGTGAATGGATGTGTGGAAGAAAGAAAACTATCCGTTTCTATCACTGACTGCATAAGGTGCCCAAACACATAGAGTGACATAGGAGGATAATAAAGTATCTGTAGACAATAGCAACATACAAGAACGTTATGTAGAATTGCTTCACACACAGCAATTTTAGAAAATAAAGAAATATGGTATTTTCACAAACATTTTTTGTAATAAAGATGTGTAGTGCAAGTCAGGATAACTGGGGCTTTAAAAAGTAAAAGAATAAAATAGAAATGTGGTCTATTCTGTATCACACAAGAAAAATATACATTCTGAATTGAACATTGATATGAGCAATTTGGTCACAGCTTTTACAAGTCACGTAAACGTTTCTAATATTTTCTGACCCTTCACTGGTACACATTCAAGTAGACTCATTCTAAAAGCTTGTCCTCATCAATATGGCTTTTATTCAGGTCAGAGTAAAAAGGGCAGATTGCAAATTCACACCAATCTTTTCAGATTTGTATTCGTGGAAAGTTTTGAGATCCCTGTATCCGTTCATTTGTCCCTCCCTCCCAGTTACGAATTACTTTGTATTGCTCTAAGAAATACAATCCCAATTAAAATATATCGAAGCTTGTGGCAATGTGGAAAAGTTTAAAGGACGTAAATACTTTTGTAAAACAAATTATGAACAAAAATCTACTCTTACCCCTTTCCATGCAGTCAGATCAACTGTTCTCCACAGTCTTTGGTCTTTAACGAGGCGTTTCCATCTCTTGCACACTCTACAAACACGGCAGGAAAAACAAAAAACACTCATTTGAATGAGTCACAACAAAGAAAAAGCTGCTTTTTGTTTCACAAGCAAAAATACTTACCTCCCAGCTCTGACGAGCTCTCTGACGCTTAAGTATGAGAGAACGTCAATTAAAATGTTCTCTGGGAAGTAGTCAAGATTACAGCCTTTAAATTCATCCATTTTGTAAACAAAACTCTCAACACGGACCTATATCCTGACGCACAAGGGTTGCGCCTAAATCAGCAATCCCCAAGAAACAGCTGCCCTTACACTGAGTGACCTAAACCGGTGAAGAAATCACAACTATGTATTAATTTTCGCTGGTACAATAGCGACTCGGTCGATGCAGCCTTTCTCTAAATGGCACTGGAAAAAGTATTTAAAAAGAGCAAAGGACTGCACCTTATTTAAGAAGACTGGCAGAGGAAGTGTTGCCACCTAACGTTCATTAAGCGAACGATCTCTTGCGCTTGCGCTGTTTACCGGTGTTCCGCTGAAAAAGGTATACCGACCATAAGCATGTAATTCAGTCACCGGAAGTGCCTTTTTAAGACATTTTTATTCTTCAGTAACTTCTGTTAAATTAAAAAAAATAGTACATATATTTGCGCTTTCCAACTAACAATAAAATCATAACGCATTTGATTATGTTAGATATTTATAGTGGCAATAGAGGCAGGCTCAGTTCCTAGGATTTTCAACCGGAAATTCTCTTGTAGCTCAGAGAAAATAATTTTTTCTAATAATAGACTATTTGACAAGATAGTTGGAGAACTGATATCAGTATAAGGCATTTAATAGCACTGGAAAACACTCGTTACTTTGTCCTTTCACTTGCGAGAACACGCTAGCAAATGTAAACAGGAAAACGAGCGTCTTTGAAAAGATCTTCCCCTGACGGCGTTGCTTTTGTCGACACAACACCGGACAAGATGGCGACCAGCAATGGTGGAGGAATGGAAGTGGATGGAACAGGCAAGTAATTATAATTTAACCCACCACATAAACCTCGCAACAACATGAATGACCATGAAGGTTGCATCACGTGTTGTATATTTTGGTCGTAAGTGATCGTAACTAGAGATTTTGTGTGTTTTAAGGTTGCTGACACAACCAGGATAACGTTCACATCTCTGTCATCTGTTATTTTTCACTTTGAATGTTAAACAGCCACTTCTCATTCACTCTGTTCACGAGTCTGAATGAATTGCGTGAATCTTAATCTTTCCGCACCGACTATATTTTAATGAATCTGAATTTAATGAAAATGTCACTTTAAGATCACAGCGCACCGACAGTATTTAATCTGTGTATAATAATGTTAACCATACATTTAGTATTTCATTCCTTTTGAACAGTTTGTAAATGCATTTCCCCCTGGTTCGGTGTTATTCACTTAATTGCTCATGCACTACCTAATGTCAACATATATTTAGTATATTTTTGTTAGAGCATGTCTTTAGCAGGTCTTTGTGTGTGTTTTAAATTATACAATTCAGCCTGATGATGTCACTTTTTATTATTTATTGGAATATACGTGTTTTTGCTGTTCAGATGTAGACATAAAAATCCTGAACGACAGAGACATTAAAATTATTATAAATATTGAAACTAATATTACAAATAATCAAAACTAAGCCAATAATAAAATGTAAGTCAATTAAATTGTGCAATTGTTTTAAGCAACTGCAATAAGCATTTATTAACTAAAAATTACAAAAAATAAAAAATATTGTTCTAAAATGTGACAAAAATAGAGGCTTAATTAAGATAAAATTCAGTTAAAAAAACAACAGCCAAATCACACTGAATAATTGCCAGACACTTAAAGTTGAGGTTCATCTGGATAAAGTAGCAGAAGCAATTCAGATGGCCTATGTGTAAGTCTGCTAATTAGTGGGTTAAAGTTTACAATTATAAACTAAATTTGACTGTGCTTAGTTATCACTAAGACCAGACTAGAGTGAATGCAAACAAATTTAAAATCTCTACATAATTATATTTAGTTTGATTGATCTGATTACATGTGAATCTGTGTATGAAAAGCACCAAAAACTCATGGTTTTGGTTTTTTGGATAATCTGATAACTGGCACCACCTCCTCTGCTGATCTCTTTTCATTCTTGTTTGTAGCCATTATTAATTCTTTTGTCGTTGTTGTTTTTTTTTTTGCTTAGGTAGTCCAGATTTTTGTGTGTTTTAGTCAATTTTCTGCTAAAGCCCACCTTGTGTGTTTCTTCATATATGTGCAGCCAGCCCCAGTGTTATGGCCTCAGGGGTCACTGGGAGTGTTTCTGTGGCCTTACACCCTTTGGTTATCCTCAACATATCAGACCACTGGATACGCATCCGGTCCCAGGAGGGCCGACCAATGCAGGGTATGTGTGATTTAACTTCAGTTCTTTATTCTTTAGCATATGGTTATGCATTTATAAGACAGTACCAGGTTAGAGGGTTTTTTGGCATATGTTGACAAGCATTTATATTTAAAAGAACAACAGACGTTTGTTTATAGCAGCATGAATTTAGATACACATCTGTTGTTAATTGTCTGCTCTGTCTTCTCAGTGATTGGCGCTCTGATCGGGAAACAGGAGGGTAGAAACATTGAGGTGATGAACTCCTTTGAACTAATGTCTCACACCATAGATGAGAAAGTTCACATCGACAAGGAGTATTACTACACGAAGGAGGAACAATGTAAGAATCAATGGCTTCATTGTCAATGCCAAAGAGAACAGTTTGACAAATGTAGAATAGCATAAGACAATTTCAAGGAGTATAAATTCAATGTTTGTGAAAAAGTTGAATTTGAACATTTTCACAAGTTAAAATTGGAATCTTATTGAAAGAAATAAATAAAATCAAAGCATTATTTCTAGTCATTTTTCCAACTTTGGTAAACTGCTAAGTCAAGATAAAAGTATTTGTAAAACTTATCTTAAACCAAGTAGCTTCATGAGTTGGAAAGAACTGAAAGGCATAAAAACTGGTTACAATAGTTTCTGAAAAATTATGTCTTCACGAAACAGAGAAATAAATAAGTATCTGAGATGTCGTGACCATAATCCTCTATTTCATCTTTCTTCTTTGCTCTGAGGGAAACAATCCTCTGGTGCTAACATTTTTCTATGCCTGCCAACCATTTCTTTGCAGATTAATGTAACAGAATTGAATTAAATTTCCAATAAAACATAGCCTTAAACCTTACTTTTCAATGTAAGTGAGTCTTCCAAATGGACAATGGCACTGGCCATGCCCCCCAAATCAGTTACAAAATGGCTTAAACACAACAGATTTAATGTTTGGTTGTGCTCCTCACAAAGCTCTGTAGAACATTTGTTTGTGCAGCAAACAAAACTTATAAAATATGACACCAGTTTTATGTCCCTCAGTTAAACAGGTCTTCAAGGAGATGGAGTTCCTGGGTTGGTACACCACAGGTGGTCCTCCTGACCAGTCAGACATTCACATCCACAAACAGGTTTGTGAACACAAAAGCCAGTGGCAGCAGTTTAAGGCTAAAATCAGTGATCAAAATGATAAACCATGAACCTTATTCATGTGTTCCTGTTTTCCTTTTGCACTAGGTGTGTGAGATCATCGAGAGTCCCCTCTTCCTCAAACTTAACCCGATGACCAAACACACTGACGTAAGTCTACCCGCATTTCCAGTTCAAGGCTGAAGCAGCTGTGGATGGATTTCATTTTGATCCCCCTGCTTCCGTTTTGTTTTTTTTCCTTCAGCTTCCTGTTAGCGTTTATGAATCTGTGATAGACATCATCAGTGGCGAGGTAAGACTTTCGACTCAGTTCAGTCGAAATGCTTTTTTCACACCATATTAACTTAATTTGTTGTTTATTTGTGGGGGGTTTTGTTGTCGTTTTTAACCAGGCCACCATGTTATTTGCTGAGCTGACATACACTTTAGCCACAGAGGAAGCAGAGAGGATTGGTGTTGACCACGTGGCTCGAATGACAGCCACTGGAACTGGAGAAAATTCGACTGGTAAGTAAAGCTTTTCACCATAAACCACTTAATTTTGCTGCTTGATCATTTTTTTGTACCTGTAGCACAGATTACATGAGAATATACGATCCCTTCTCATTCAGATCAATTTGATGGCACATATTGTCATTTAAATGAATTTTATGGTCGAGTAACTGGATGCTTTGACACTTATTTATCCTTCTGTTTTCTGCGTTAGTGGCTGAACACCTTATTGCCCAGCACAGCGCGATAAAGATGCTCCACAGCCGAGTAAAGATCATTCTAGAGTACGTCAAAGCCGTCGAAGCAGGTAAGCAATCATATTTCTGAGGGACAGAAGGGGAAAGAATATTAAGAAATATATACAAAGCAGCTGTCACCAAACATTTCTTCTCTTTTTTTTTTTCTTTTCAAAAACACCTCCTTAATTTTAAGTTGCACTTGGACTACATCCTGAAGCGTTGTCCCACTGGATCCATCTTTCTTCTGTGTTTGTGTGACAGGAGAGGTGCCGTTCAACCACGAGATCCTGCGAGAAGCGAACGCTCTTTGCCACAGACTGCCAGTCCTCAGCACCATAAAATTCAAAACTGACTTCTATGATGTATGTAATCCATCATACCTGAGGATTCTTCTTTTATTTTCTTCTTTTTTTTTTTTTTTTTTACAATCCTTTGGGTTCACTTATTCAACTATCTGTGTCATGAAGTAACACAGGCAAAATTCTTAGCGTGACACTTCAATCAGCTGATACTTCATCTGCACCAGAAGCAGAAAAACACGAGTTCTAGAGGTTCAAGAGCAGTTTTTTCACTGCCTGATTATATGAAAAGACCAACAGTTTTATAGAGCTGAGTCAGAAATGGGGTTTATGGATTCAGGGGAAAATGATGAGCAGTAAGTGGCGCGTCGACCTATTAAAACTCCATGACTGTGAAGAAAATTGGAGACAGGCTGTGTTATTGTGATGCTAACTTTTTTTTATTTTTCATTCAACCAATCAAAACAAATAAACTCCAGAGTTTTAAACTTGGCACAAAAATGATTCGTTCCTCCGGCCCACTGGGAAAGTGGTTCTGGCTCGGCGCTGGGTCTGGCTAAGGTCAATTACTTCTTTACACAACAAAATTAAGGCTACAGAATATATCAGGAATCTATTGTTTGTACAATATCTGTGTGTGCAAGATTCTTATTGCAAGTACTGTTTGGAGTCCAAATGTTATAAATTAATAATTTATATGCTGATGTAATTTTTAGTATATTTGGACAGAGTGTGCAGCTGCTTACACTGGACATAAATGGCTTTACCCAATATGCTGAAGGTCAAAGAAGGTCAGGATCCCAAGGTTAGAATGAGAGGAAAGAACAAAATTGGCAAATACGTCAATTTGCAGTGGCGTATAATATTAATACCACTGCAAGATTTTCTGATATCGTCCAACTCAAAACAAAATCTGACTCGTCCTAGAGGAACGAATCGACTTATAGTTGCTGAAAATATATCTTCTGACTGGAAGCAATGTTTTTGCATGGTTGTTCATCCGGTTAATTAAATGCGACTGCAGTCAGACTTCTGAAAGCCCACATTGCGCAGAAGAAGAACGTTGTGTCACAGAGCGGCGCTTTGTTTATAGAAATAAGTCAACATTATTGTCAGAAGATTATAACAAGGCAAAGGAAGTTAACAAAAAGAAAGCAAAACTAATTGAAATGGCCTTTTGTGGAGCATTTACTGTAACTTTTGTAGAGACGTTACAGAAGGTGCTCTGTTAAACCAGCAGTGGTCTGGTGGTGATGTGATGCGCTTCAGTGACAGAGCTCTTTTATAAGATCATAATCATAATTTTCAGCCATTATTTATGTCTGTATTTACCCCATCTGATTTCTTCCGGTGCAGAATTGTGACACGTCTCACTTCAGTGTTGGATAAAGAGCGTCACGACCCTTCTGACTACAAACTCTTTGAAAACTATCGATTCCAGATCTGACGTATTAAAACATAAAGACGTGGTGCAGATCAGATTTTTTTTTTTTTATTTGGGTGAAAGGGTCAGAATCGGTCCGTTCAGATTGCCGTGAAAAAGTTGGATTTGAGTCGAATTTGGTTGCCTCAGTGTTTTACTGAAAATTCACGGCTTAACAGAATAACATTTAAGGCTTTTGAGATGGTGGCAACAGATTAAGTGTTGTTCAAAGAAACAAGTTCAGAGATGAACACTTTTTTTTGCCGTTTCTCACTTTTCTCATTTCCTGTTTCCCTGCAGCAATGTAACGACGTGGGGCTCATGGCCTACTTAGGCACCATCACCAAGACCTGCAACAGTATGAACCAGTTCATCAACAAGTTCAACGTCCTGTACGACAGGCAGGGCATCGGCCGGAGGATGAGAGGACTCTTCTTTTGAGCTGACAGGGAGGCAAACACTCTTTTCTGTTCTCTCTTTTTGTTTGTGTTCCGATCAGCTGAGTAAAATAAAAAAAAAAAGATTTTACACCTTCAATCTATCCAAAACCACTCAGATCAGATTAAAACCTCCCTACAGCAGTGAGATCGCTGAACATGGACGTTATTTTACCCGGTTCGTTTTATTGTTTCACGTTTCTGTATGTAATAAAATGGGGTTTTTTTTCATGGTGCTTTGTGTCTTCATCCAGAAGGTAATTCTTTTTTTTTTTACAGGGCTTTTACTATAGTAGTTATAAAGACCCCAAAAACGTATAGGTCAGCAGTTTTAAACAAGCTCGTAAAAGTTTTGTAATGTGAAGCTGTGGGTTTATTATCAGGAGCTTTGAGGGTTTATTTTTTTTGAAGTTGCGTTCCTGCTGTGTGCCTGCAGAGGGTTGAAGGAGGCAGGTAAACGTGGCAGCACAGGAAGCCACTTATAGCCGTAGAGACTAACATGGATAACCTGAGTCAGCATTTGTTTGGGTATTAAATGCACAGCAGAAGCCGACATAATGACCCCCTGCTTGTGTTAAGCGTTTACAAGGTTTGTTTTTTAGCTGCCAGGTGGCTCTGGGAGGAGCGAACCTTGTTCTTGCATCATTTTGCACCTTTTTAAAGGGTGAAATTCAACTCAATAACTGATGAAAACCACATTTCTCTTATTTTATTGCCTCTTTACTAAAACACTGGCTAACAACAGCATTTTTTCCCCTTGTGACAGTGATGATAAATACAATAAGATGTCTTTTTAATCATATCAACACATTTCTTTGACACCAGATGAATGTTTCAAAGTCTGTGGAAACAAGAGACCTTTTCTTTTTCTCTCAGGCAGTGAGAGGACTGCTCACTTGTCAGCAGGCTCGTCAGCAGCATCATCTGGCTGGGGGTACTGGAAGCGGGCCGGGTCATACAGTTCATCCCTGGGGTCATAAGGGTGGGAGTGGAAGTAGGGGTAAGGTTGGAAGCTGAGTTTCTTCTCTTTGAGCGGCGGAGGCGCCGGCTCCTCTACAGCCTCCTCTTCCTCCTCCTCGGGCGGAGGGGGAGGTGGGGGCGGGGGGCCCACGATCTTCCCCTTGATGGGTCTTGGAGGGTTGTCAATCAGGCAGTCAGGGTCCCAGTAGGGGTCGCAGTCGTACTCCATACCCTTGAAGACGCGGATGGGGGCCGGAGGAGGAGACTTCTTGACCAAAACCGGAGGAGGCGGAGGCAGCTTCTTGTGATAAGGCTGCTTGGGCACCACCAGCGGGGGCGGCGGTGCTTTCTGCGGGGTGCAGTGGGGGTGGTACCGAGGGTCGCAGAGCACCGGAACGGCGCCGGCGGGCAAGTAGACGATGTGCGGCTTGCAGAGGGGATCCTTGCCGTTGCACAGGAAAAGCACATCGGCCTGGGAAATGGCTGGAGCGGCAGGAAAAGGAGGCGGACCCTCCGTAGGATCGATGGGCTTCGGGACTCCTTTCATCGGGGGTGGTGGAGGAGGAGCGGCGTATTTGCACCTCTTGTCTGTGACCGGGTCACACATGATCATCGGCACGCCCAGTTTGCTCTGGAAGTAGGAGGCGTTGGGGCCGTAGGCGTGTTCCAGGTACCTCATCTGCTGGTAGAGCATCCGCAGCTTGTCGATCTCATAGAGCTGAGAGGAGAAAGGGCAGATCAGTGTGGTTGTCACAACCTACTTTATGGATGTTCTGTTAATATAACAAAAAAAAATATTTTGAATTGTGGTGTTTCCATTAGATAAGAGACTCAATTAAAATCATAATTGAATAGGTATGTTCACGCAATGACATTAAAATCACTTTCTATCAACTTCTTCATCTGGTAACATCCAGTTGTTGATCATGTGACTCATGTGATCCAAAAAAAAGTGTTTCCATTGGTAGTGTTGCAAAATACACAATTTTTTTTATACAGCCGAAAAACCACCTCATCATAGTGCAATAACACTTACATTTTTTTTAAAATTGCCGTGTTTTCTATTAAGCAAATTTATTTTAGTAATTTCAATATGTACAATTTTAAAGTCAGTGGAAACTTCACTAATCTCATCCTTTATGTAGGATTGTCAGACTCATTTTCACTTTAAGACATATCAAAATTATGAATATTCTTATAGGGCCAGTTGTACTAGGATGTGTTGATAAAATCCATTAACAAATTGTTAAAATATTAGTAAATAGCTGCCTCTGCATTTAATAAGTACTTCTTAAGATAAATCCATTTTCTCTTTACACCCTTGTCCCTTACTGGGGTCTGTAGGGCTGCCGGTGCTTTTCTCCAGCTAACGTTCTGGGCGAGAGGCTGGGTCACCCTGGACAGGTCACCAGTCTGTCGCAGGGCAACACATAGACACACAACCATGCACACACACACTCACACCTAGGGGCAAATTGGAGAGGCCAATTAACCTGACAGTCATGTTTTTGGACTGTGGGAGGAAAAATAAAAATTTAATTTTGAATGTATTATCAGATTAAAGTAATTTGCCAGTATATGAGTAAAAACAGCTTTGATTTGATTAAAACACTATTTAAGAACAGTTATCTTAAAAGGTTCTGTTTATGAAAAAGTTCACAAAAATTTGCTTGGAAATATTCTGTTCCATTGTAAACAACTTGATTCTGGTTTTGACAACCATTCTGTCAGTTTATATTAGATTTTGCTTGGCGTTTTTTTTTTTGTTTTTTTTTCTTCACTAAATGAAACATAAATTGAAAGCTAGTGAGAAATGATGTTGACATCATTATGGGAGGCTGTTACCCCCTCCGTGTGCCCGATGCTGCTGTAGTATCTGTAGTAGGCCTGGAAGTCCGGGTTTCCTCGGTACCACCGGGGATCCGCCGCGTTGCGCTTCGGTCTGGAGTGAGACAGGAACTCGTTGGCTTTCTCCGAGTGGAGGCTCACTTCACTCAAAGGCACCATCTCTGTTAGAAACCCCCCCCGCACCACCATATATGAAAAATATATCAAAGACTCTGCTTAAATTAAAATGCTTTAAGGGATTTAGGATCTGTACCTTCTTGTTTGATGGCACTGAGCAAAGATTTGGCCTCCAACAGGCCTGCGAAAGGAAATACGGTTATTGATTATTGAATAGTGGTTTCCAAAAATAGCTGCAATGTGAAAGAAATCAACACTGACCTGAGAGGAAGAAGAGCCCGCATAACGGCCCCAGCAAGCAGGATAAAGAAGTCATGTTGAACCTGCAGCCCACAAAACAAAATATGGTACAAAAATGTACAATTTATTTATACAATAACTAGCTTAGCTCCTCGTCGTATTGGATTGGATTAAAAATGTTTTCTATTTCAAAAAATGCTAAGAAACTAGTATTTGTATTTAACATCTTTAAAAAAACATCTCATAATCTTTAAAGTACAGCTCAAACACAATTAATTGAATAATGTAGTTGCAAATTATAAATGTTCCACTTACCAGGCCAAGGAGCTGCCTTCACTGGTCCAACAGGACCGGTGGGCTAAATATCAAACCCCTCTGTCCTCCTTTCAGTAACTTTATCCCCTGTCCAATTGGATTTCCCCAAACTTTCAGACCAAAAACTTGTCTCCTCCTCTTCAAAAAAAAAAAAAAAGGTTTAAAGTGAAGCCCCTTCAGCACCAATTAGGAATATAAAGCCTCTGGACCAAGGCCATAAACAAGACTTCAAATGGAAACACCCCATTAGTTCTGGAAGGAAATCATCACCTGCTGGGACCAACTAGAAAAAAAATGCCTCAGCAGGAAAAAAAAATCTGTAAACAGAACCATAGATCACAACCATAAAGGTGTATTTAAAAAGAAGTTTTCCAGGTTTTTAAAACATAGTTGTGTCCTTCAAGTGGTTATTTCAGTTGTAAGAACACCTGCTTTCCCAGCAGCTCCACATCTGAGGAGTTATAGAAACAGCTGTATTCTCACACTTTTTTGCCTCAGCATGTTCACTGTTAAATTTAAAGTGGTTAGAATTGTGCAGCATTCTTTCATAGAGATGTCATTCCATATAAACCTGACTTATCAGCTGCTGTTTTTCCACATGGAGAAGTCACATAACCAAGCAGAAATCTCAATTACTGCAATGAATACTCCCACGTAGACAGGCGTCTTGAAAGTGTTTTTAGCTGGACTTGAATGTTTATTTGGACTTCAGGTAAAAGACCGATACAAAGTAAGCAAATGCTTGTGAAGTGGAAGAAAATGATAACTGGTTTCACAAAATATTTTGAAATAACTTCAAGTCTGGCATGAACTGAATGAACTGATACTCTTAATATCACTTATCATTTCACAGTGACTTGTTTTTTTGTAAAAAAAAAAAAAAAAAAAGTAAAACACTTTAAAAAATTTTTAAAAAAATGTTTACAAAAAGTAATATTTACATAATTTCAAATTATT
>CAEGAF010085432.1:0-11338 GCA_903067075.1 Micropoecilia bifurca | reverse complement strand
AGACTACATTTCTACACTTAAACAGTTTTCTAAAGTGGATTTTCAATTGAAGCAGGAGATGATAACTAAAGGAAGACCAACACGGAGCTGAAAGTTTTACTTCAAGACAGTTTGATGATTCACATGTAAAAGATTAGTCTTTTTGCCCCCCAGGGTTGTTTGCATGCGCAAAATTTCCTTATGTCCAATAACATGGATGGTGTATGTCATAAATCAGTGCCTCACCAGCAATGAACCTCACCGCACGTCAGTGGTCAGAGTGTGTGTGTGGTTGTTTGTCTCTCTGTTTCCCTGTTGACTGCTAAAGAAAGTGGATGTCTAGGTGTCAGAGCACCTAAACCAGCCAAACAATCTTTCAGTCAGTCATTAAATTTGTTCAAGTAAAATAATTAAAAATAAAAGTAATTATTTCAGACACTGACTGATCTAACCTCAAAGATCTTGAGTATGGTGGCCTGGGTTGCCAGATCTGACTGACCGTTTCCATCCCAACATAAAACCCGTCCAGCTCCAAATAAAATCAGCCCCCAATCTCAACCTAACAAAACTCCAAGGTTTGTTTTATATGTCCTACTTAGGGTCCTCAGTTCAGTTCCCACCAAATCAAGTCCTGATAACAATGACTATTGGCCAGTGGCCCCAACATCAACAGTAATGAAGTGTCCCTCATGATATTGGAGATAAACCCTGGTCTTGATCCTTTCTAGTTTCCATACAGACACATGCCTAACACTTAAACCTGTTGAAAAACCAAAACCCTGTGCTGTCTTTTGTTTGTACATTTTATCAACAGCTTCTGTCTGTCTGTCTGTCTGTCTGTCTGTCTGTCTGTAGCAGCCCCCTGCTCCATCACCTGTCCTCAGGGCAGAACTTTAATTCACTTTCAGGGTTGCTACTTGGGTTCGTGATTTTCAGGTAGATACCACGCAGGTTTACCTCATACGAGTAGCCATTACTCCACTACGGTTGTCATTCTTTTACCTACCCAGTAAAATAATCCAGACATCCACACACAAAGTTGTTTTTCTTATTTATCTTCAACACACAACTAACCTGGTTTCTTCTACCCTGAACGTTGGTAGGAATGTAACATATATCAGTCCCTATGAGCCCTTATATATATGTACTAACATTAACAGTTCTTAAATGTACACCAACTTCACATTTCAACATACACCTTCACACACCTTCACACAAGGGCCCACACACTCACACATACAGTCCAATACCCGTCGACGCCTCCGTTGCAGGCCTGTTGATGTTTGAGTTCGCTGAAACAAACGCAGAAAGTCCTCGTTGCTTTTCCTCTTGTTGGAACAAGATGGACCAACGAAACCGGCCGTCACCGCTGCGTCGCGAGTCCACTTTCCTTTTCTTCTTTTTCTTTAGCGTCTCCACGCAGGATTCTTGTAGTTGTAGATTTCTTTATCTTTAAAGAAACGTCCCCGCCATCTTGCCGCGTTACCCCAAACACTTACTCTGCTGCAGTCCTCTAATTGGTAGCAGTAGCCGTCCACATTAACGAGTCAGCACTTCCCATTACTTAATTGTGAACTATACTCTGCGTATAATCTTATTTATAACTCACCAACTAGGTTTAACATAACTTTTTTTCCATATTGTTCCAATCCCTCTTTCTTTCTACCTCTCCTCTCTTCTTCCGCTCTCGTCCTTTTTTTTCTTCTTCCCAGAATCCTCTTTCTTTCCCTTCGTACACTTCACTTCCCCTCGTAAATCTCAGTAACTCTCATGAATTCATCCCCCTCCGTACTTTACAATAGGTAAATCACCGAAATATACATTTATGCAATTCCATTACCTATTCTTAACCCCAGTTACTTATCAAAAGACATAAACCCCACTTCTTGCAGTTCTCAAACCCCAGGGCTACATATCTATCTATCTATCTATCTATCTATCTATCTATCTATCTATCTATCTATCTATCTATCTATCTATCTATCTATCTATCATGTTAACTTTCTAAAAACCCGCCAAACATTGTGAAAAGCAGCCTGATTTTGAACACTCCCTCCTCTTCCCACCAGCCCAACCCAGTCTTGCTTTAGTCCTCAGTGAGAACATGAAACAGTTACTTACTCCTCACAAGTGCTGCATTAACACGTTATTACCATGTCAACTCAAAGTTTGCTTTGTTCAACTTTTTATTTGTTAGCATAGAAGGTTCTGGATAGAACCTAAACCCTGCAACATTTAGTGAATGATGAGCTTTTTATTCATTTTGTACCTTCCCAGTAGTTAAAGGATCAGAAAATGAGAATCGTGTTTACACTTTATTCCAACTGTCTGATTTTATTAACACTTTCCCTTTATTGGCAGAAAGGCCTCGCCGCTCCAGGATGGTTTACAGCTATTGGTTGAGTTTCATTTGGAGCGTTTAACCAGACTCACCGCAGCTCATTTGGCATTTAAAGCTGCTGCTATGTTCTAACAGCCCAGTTCCCACAGAATGTTTCAAGGAAAACTGTGCAACACGTGGTTCACTGAGTGGTTCAGGAGTGGACCAGGTAATCAGGGAGGGAAAACACATCGTTAAAATATTTGCTGTTATGCCATTGTTACACAAAAACCCGGAGGCCTGTAACGATGAGGAGAGAGAGCCACGGCGGCCCACTCTGCCCCCCGGCAACCACTAACAAACCCACAGCATGAACTCGCCGTCCCCTGGACAGCAGCGGAGAGGATCTACGGTGACAGACGTGTTGGTAGAACCAACGTCAGGGTGTGGAGGCACAATCAGAGCAACATTACAGAACAGGAACTGTGTCGCTCCTCAGCGCTCAGGCAGGGCGATGGGAGCAGGTTAGACCTGGAGCACAACACTGAACAATGCTGGGAAGCTTCTGGAAGTAAACTGTAACCATGAGAACACACATGCTTCGTGTTAAAGTGCTGTTGATAACCCTGCTTGTTCAAAGCTCTCCAAATGGACATTTTAGTTCCAGTGAGGAGAGAATTCTGCTTTGTTTCAAACATTCATCTGTTCACTAACTGGTGTAAAGCTGAGTGAGGAGATGACAGATTTCACAACCAGTCCATCAATAATCCGTTGGTTAAAAGAAAAACATCTAAGTCAGTCTGTTCACTTCTTTCTAATGGTTTGTATTTAAAAAAAAATTATTGTCCCTTTGTGACAACAACCTCCACTGCTAGGCAGAAATAAATTAAATTAAGCTTAAAAAATAATTACCATTGTAATTTGAAGTTATAACAATCTTTTGCTAAAACTAAATAAGTAGTGTGTATTAACAAACAGAACATGATCAATGATTCATATCTTCACCTAAAGCAGGAAGAGAAATGGCGTCTAGATTAACACTGTACTAATCTGGGACTAAACCTTAGAAACCAACTGCAACAGATACTGTTATACAACCTAAAGGAACAAACCATTCATATCATTAAATACACTAATATAGATTTTAGGATCAGCATTTTCAACAGATATAACATGTAAGAAGATGAAGCCTGCAGCAGATCTGTCTTTCTCTCTCTCTAGTGTTTTTCCCTCTATTCTGCAGTAATAAAGCCCTGAAAGAAACAGTCAGGATGGGACAACTGCATGTAATGACACTGAGATATTTCGTAACATTTCCCAAAATGTGTTCACTCTATGTGGACTAAAAATACTGAGGCCGGCCCATGTGGCTGACACATCGTGTGGCTGACACATTGAGTTGTAGCATCCTGGTTCCACTTATTAGAAGCACAACCAGATTTTTCTGGAATGTCTCAGCTCCTAAAGTATAAATGCAATAAATATAATAAAATACAGATTCTGAGCAGATGCTTCAATTTATTTTTCTCCATGTACTGTATTCATTCCATGCCACAAAGCACAGAGAATAAATTATATTAATGCAATGTTATTTTCTGAGGCTTTGAAAAGTCTATAAAGGCCCATAAAGTTGTTTATGTGCTGCCTCTCAGCTGTGCAACACAAACATGTTGGATATGTGAGTGATTTACTCCCGATATGTCCATATAAAGGACATTTGTGATAAAGGGCAGGAGGAAGAGCAAAATGAAGTGTGCAGAAGATGAAAGCCTGTCTGTCTGAAGGAGCATTCAGCCTGAAACCGTCTGGAACAAACTCAGACCTTCCTCTGTTCCTTCCTCTGACGGAGGCTCAGCCTTCCTCCACAGACCCCGAATCTCTGAGCCTACAAGGTCAACACTGGCACAGAATGCTGCCGTATTTAATTTCTTCAGTTTTCAAAATGACCATATTCGGCTAATTTCACTGTAAACTTCATTCGTACAACAGCAGAGAACCATGTTCCCTTAATAGATGATAGACTTGATTCAGACCTTCTATTAACCTCTCTCTTAAATCTTTCAATCTTGTCATAATGTTATTTCATCATCAAAAACATACATAGAGTGTTGCCTTGATTCTTTAATCCATGCTTGAGAAATCCTATCATTTCTATGGCAACCATTCAGCTGTGTAAAACACCTGGATGGACCTACAGCTCCGTCTTCAAGGACACAGTTCCTCCTCAGAGCTGCTGGTTCTGAGATTCAGAGCTTCAGAGGCCCAAATTCAACTTTAAATTATCTGATGCATACAGTAATTTTATAGCAACTGAAATTCTGAAATTAACAGTTACTTGACTATAAAACTAAAACTATGTGCCTGAAAAATACAAAATACTATCCCTTCAACATATAATTAGCTCCTGGATCTGCTGTGTTTCTTTATTCTGTGCATCCTGCTCTTTATTCTCAAACCCTCGGTCTGTCATGGCAGATGGACGCTTGTACTGAGCCCAGTTCTGGTTCTGCTGGAGGTTTCTTCCTGCTAAAGGGGAGTTTTTTTCTCCCCACTGTTGCTACATGCATGTTTATTACCTTACTTGAAGTTAAATTTAGTCATTAATCTCAATGAAAGTTGAATATTTTTCCATAAGATGAAAAAAAATTGTGTAAGAGAGCAGGGATTCTGCTGACCTCTGCCACAAAGGTGCAGCAGAGAGAGGCTGGAAAGCAGAACTCCTCTGCTGTGGGGAACAAAGTTGAAAAGCCCCATGAAGGTGGGGCTGCACTTGGGAGAAACTGGAGAGATCCAGTCAGTCACACAGCAAGTGAGTAATTGAAAAAGCATGTTCACAATCAAACCTGTGCAGCTCTGCTACGTTCTAGGCCAGCGTTCTGTGAAACCAACTGACCAACAGTTCTTTCATCCCTCCAGCTTCTCCTCCCTCTGCCATTCCAAGGATTCCCAGAGCTGAAGGGAGATGTAGTCAGGTTTACCGGTACAGCACATGCAGCAACAAGGCAGTTCAAAACATAATACAGTGACCATTTATGAAACAAGCAATCAACGTTACATTTTGTCCAAAGCCATCATCAAGTAAATCAAATGCTCTGATCAATGATCCTGTACTATTAATTGAAAGCAGATCCAATCAAGTGGGATTTTTATTCTGGATTTAAAGGAACTCAGGGTTTCAGCTGCTTTCAGTTTTCTAGATGTTTGTTCCAGATTTGTGGTGAATAGAAGCTGAATGCTGCTCCTCCTCCATGTTTGGTTCTATTTCTGGTCTGTATCCCAGAACCAGGAGACCAGCGAGGTCTGGAAAGTTGATGTAACAACAGCAGAGCTTTATGTATTGTGGTGCTGAGCTGTTCAGTGATTTAGAAACCGTCAGCAGTATTTTAAAGTCTATTCTCTCAGTGGAAAGACTTTAGATCTGGGGTGATGTGATCTAAAGTGAGAACACCAGCAGCTGCTGGAGGTTTGATTTGTTTTTAGGCAGATGTGAAGACGCTGTTTCAGTAATAAATGCGACTAAAGATAAATGCATGGATGAGTTTCTCTAAATTTTAAGTTCTTTAATCCTGGACATGTTCTTCAGGTGATAAAAGGCTGACTCTGTAACTGTCTCTATGTGTCTGAAGGTTCAGATGAGAGTCCATCACTATACCCAGATTGTCTGTAAAATCTCCTAAAGGAATCATTTAATCAGATGCCCAAATAACTGACTCCTCTCCTGTCTCCTCTCTGAGACCCGTATTGACTAAAGAACCTGAGCCTGATTTGACTAACATAAGGAATGGTCAGAAATGGTCTGAAGCGGAGCCACCACAGATTCTTCTGTGTGGTGCTGAAATGCTGACAGTTTATTCTCACTGCCAACCACTTGAAAGGAAATTTGAATCTGTATGCACACAAACATAACTTCCAAGTGCCAGCGAGTCTCTCTAATTGGGTCCAGACAATGTGAACATTAGAGTTTTCTTCTGGCTCTGGGCGGGAACAGCTGGGTTTGTTTGTGATGATTCAAACTAAATTTCACTGCCAGTTGACATGAACATTTCTGTGTTTTGCATTCTCTGCTTATTACGCAGATTGTATTGCTGACAGTTTTTTCTCCCTTGCAGTAGTTTTGCGTGATTACAACTTTGGTGATAAGCTGTAATCAGTTGTTCAGATTGTTTGTTTACATTCCGTCATCCAGTTCTGGCTAATAATGATTGTTATCAAACCCTAAATTTGCCAATGCTAACGAATAATGAAATTCATTAAACGCTAATGAATTTGACTACATTCATTTTACCTTCAGAAATACCCATAATTTCCTGTAATGACAAGAAGCAGGTTTAGTTTAGAACATTATGGCTCTGCACAGATTTCAAGACTGCATCTGTATCTCCATTCAGCAGTTTGTGAGGAGAAAGAGCCGAATGCTGAGGACATGAGACGAGGGTCATGAATGGTGTTAAAAATATGTCAGCGCTGCTGCAGGTCATGCAAACAGTCATCTGAATCACTTTTATTAAATGTTTCTTTGACAGATTTTATGTGTTTTAGCCTCCTATCCTGAACAGAATGATCCCAGTTGGAGGGTGGGGAGACAAAAGCTATTTTCCCAAGCAATTAGAACAACTGCAGTGCATGAGAAAGCATGCCCACTGGGTCTAACAGGGATATGTTATTGTATATCCATGAAATCACGCCGTGCTACACAAAGGTCCAGGAGGATGAAGTTACATCGTGTTCTGTGCAAAAGAATTCAGTGAAATATCTGAGCAAAAACAGCAAAGGATGGCGATAAGGGGTGGGGGGCTGTGGACATGCATGGGGGTTTAGGCTAAAACTACACAGTCAATAACAGAAAAACTTAGAAAGAAAGTCCCTGGAAGGTGAAACATGTACATATGACCTAAAATGTAGTTTTCAGGTGATTTATGACCTAAAAACCAGGTAATGTATTTAACATGCAGAAAACCAATAAGTCAGACCCAAAACAAAAGCTTGACGGCTTTGGAATTAACTTCATATCACAAAATACTCCAGCTTTTACACTTCAAAAACACAAATCTTACTAATTTAAATATCTTAATGCACTTAAATAAGACAAAAGTAACTTACAAGTAACTTTTCAGCAAGGTATGGGAGATTTTTCTAAGGCATCCCATAATGAGCCCAACAGATGCACAGTTCCACCAGGTGTTTGCTAATTTCTCCTGGCTAGTCTGAAGGAGTTGAATGGAGGAGCCATGAATGGAGGGTTGCTTGGAAACAGCATCTCTGAGGAGGAGCTGTGACCATGAAGGTGGGGTTAGGTCAGGGGGGAGCAACTCCAGGCCTGGAGGGCTGGTCTCCTGCAATGTTTAGATGTAGCTCTACTTCAACACACCTGGGTCAAATAATGAGGTCGTTAGCAGGACTCTGGAGAACTTGACTGCACTTAGGAGGTGATTCAGCTACTGGATCCATGTGTGTTGGACCAGGGAGACTTCTAGGAGTAGCAGGACCCCGGCTCTCCAGGACCAGGATTGCCCACCCCTGATCTAGGTCTACCCAGGTGTTTTGCACAGCTGAATGGTTGTCATGGAGATTCACAGATTTCTCAAACATGCATGACAGAATCAAGGCAACATCCTGGTACATCTTTGTTGAGGGAATAACATTATACCATCATTAAAGCTCAAAAAAGTTGATTTGACATGATCCCGCCCCTTTAAACAAGGCAGTGCTCAGCGTCAGACCTGGAAGGAAACAGCTGAGATGTATTTAATGAGTTGACCTCATCGCAGCTACATGCTACTGTTCCGGCTGCTCCTGTGTTGTCTGCAGACCTGAAGAATGTGAGGTCGAAACCAAACGACGTTCAGGCTTCACAAACCAGCAGAGGCCGGCCGTGGGCCCCTCTGACATCACAGCAGAAACAACAGGGCAGATAACGGATTGAGCCAGTTCACCTCCGAAATACCTCCACACCACTCAACACTGCTGCTGGTACCAAACAGCCTCCGCACTGACCAGCGAGACTCCAACCAGTATTTCTTCAGCCCCAGCAGAAGAAATGTTCCTCTACCAAAAGGCCAATAAGGACGTTTGGGACAAGCCATGCACTAATGCCACACAAATGACTTCTTAAGTGAAACAGGTGTTCTGTGTTTGTTTCATAATAAAAGACAGCTGCAAAGGCAAGTTGGGACCACACAGTGAGAAGAGATGGAGGTAACGTTCTAACCACTAATTACACACAAAGAATCAGCCGCCGGGGGAGCAGGAGGCTGGACCAAAGCCCACCACTAATTAAATCAATCAGAAAGTCATTTGTTTTCTGCTCGGCTTTGTTTTATTACATTATCTGAGGTCAAATTAAAACAAGCCAAAGAAACAACTTTCTGCTTAGTGTTCAATACAAAATTTCAGGTTATGGTAGTTTTTAAAAGTATGCTCAACTCTATTAAACACCAAGGTTTTGTGATAAAATGATTTAGAATTTCAAAACTTTTTTCATTTCATGTATAATGTGAAAAAAGTAATTAAACTGAGAATCAAACTAACCTGTTAGGAGGAAAAGAAATGTGACAGTGTCATGCGGACAGACACTGGAACCCCCCATAGGGCAGCCATGGCTCCAACAGCGAGACATGGGGGCAGAAACCTGCGGTCCAATCAGATCCCCCCAAATCCAACCCGCTGTCTCCTCCCCACTGAAGACCAGTCCAGGTTCTGGAAACAGGGCCACAGACCCATACAGGACCCATCTAGCAGGTGCACCCAAACCCTCAACCCCCCACCCAAAAAGGGACTGAAACAACACACACACACACACACACACACACACACACACACACACACACACACAGCTCACCAATCCCCACCACCACAACCAGCAGTAGAACCAAAGAGTGAGGGGGGTTGAAGGGCTCCTGCTGAGTGTATTTCCCCCCCGGTTCCTTCAGGTACCACATTGTGTTGTTTTTTTATTTGCATTTTATATGAGGAAAGTTTTTTTCTCATCCCAGAAGCCCAACATTTTAAGTGTTTCTGCTTCGGTTATGTTTTAAAATCTTGTTTTACTGCATAATGAACAAGTCAAACATCATCACCACTGATGATCATTGACTCCAATTCTCTGCTGACTCTGCTGACTCTCCTGATCCTCTTGAGCCCAGGCGCAGAGTCGACTGAGAGCCTGGTGTTGGTTGTGTCTCGCTGCAGAAGTAGCAGATCATGCACCACACACTGCGCTCTGGAGAGATCTGCATCCCACTGCTGCTCTGGATCGACCGGAGAGCACAGGAGCCTGTTCACACAGAGGAGGAGCTCACTAGGACCATGTCATGCTGTTTTTGGGTTGTATGGTTCCCTGGGAATTTAGACATCTAAACAACCTAATTATGCTGAGAGTTAGGTTGATATGTTGTCCAGTGACAGTCCCCTGGATGAGCAGCGGTATAAGTCCTTACAAGAATCCAGTCCACAGTGAACTCAGAGACATAGAAGCAAACAAGCACATAAAAACAGTCTGCAATTGAAAAAATCTGAACATGTTTGGACCAGAGTCTCCAGAGAAAACCCAAAGCAGACATGAAAATCCCGTATGGCTTGTATAATACAATAAAATACTGGGACCAACACAAGGTACAGCATAATTGTGAATCGTACAAAGAGATTTTCAAAACCTTTTACAAATAAAAATCTGAAAAGTGTGACATACCGTTATATTTAACAGGCACTTTTTTGTTAAAACTGTCACCATGTCATGACAGTATATCAGACAGATAATTTGCAAAAAGATTGGTTTTCTCTCTGTGCTACTGTTGCCGTCTGTAGAATTGCACTCCTCCCGAACAAAAACAACCAATCAGAGCCAGGAGGAGGGGCTTAGGACTGTCAATCGACCTCATGGTGGTGTTACAACTCTCCCCATGTTACACCATACCTGGTCTCCCCTACCCACAACTCAATGCGCTGACAGAGGAGAAACAACTTAATGTGAAAGAAAAACTAGACTGAGCTTCACAACAGGCTATGCTATCAGGAAGAAGCTACAGCTTAGCAGAGAGAAATGGGGGCAGGGGGGCAGCGTTAAGACCCGCCTCCTGGCTCTGATTGGTTGTTTCTAGTCAGCACTGGGAAAAGGCAGAGGAGCTAAAATTTTTTCCCAGATTATCTGTCTCACACCAAACTGTCACCACATAGTCAGTTTCAACATTTATTTTTTTTTTATAAAAATCACTTGCTCCGGTTTTAAAGTGTAACTAAGCCAGCAAAACCCAGCCCCTGACTCAAGCTCTAATGAACTTTTCAGGTAAATATTCATAAAATATCATAATGCATAATGCTCTTCTACTTAGTGTGTCAACTCAAAATGCGCAAAAATGTCAAGATGCATAAAACGTTTTGAGGCACTGATAAACATTTTATGGCATCAAGTTAGATCATCTGCTCCTTCAGGAGTCAAAACACTACCAAGAATGAAGTAAGCAGCTGCGCTGAGTGAGAGGACGATGAGGAAGATGGTGCCCAGGCCCAGGTCCCCCACAGGGCAGGCGTTTGGACACACACAGGGGCCCCTGGCTGCCCAGGCTCTGGACTCGGAGGGACTGGTTGGGACTGCAGTGGTAATGGGCTGCAGTCATTGGCTGTTCCCTGTGAGCTGGAGCAGGGCACAGAGACGGTGTGATGTCATGATGAAGGCAAAAACTCAACGTAGGAAAATGTTTGTGTTTCCACTCACCAAAGTAAAACACGGTCAGCATCGTCAGAGTGTGGTTGTAGTGGAACTCGTTGCCCTGGTGCATCCCATAGTTCACATAGCGGCTGATGTGGCCCCTGGCCCCCGGGAACCTCAACAAGCAAGAAAAACGGCACATAGGGGAGACCGGGTATGGTGTAACATGGGGAGAGTTGTAACACCACCAGTTCCACCAAGCAGGGATAAGATAGGAGTCAAATGATCATTTCAGTGTTTACCCGCTTCCTTCCCAATCCCATATTGTCATTGTCAAGGCTGGAAACAGGCACATGCAGATACTAAGGAGAAAAAACTGATTTTGAGGTGAGAAA
>CAEGAF010085406.1:0-17846 GCA_903067075.1 Micropoecilia bifurca | reverse complement strand
AGAATAATTCCGTTATCTCAATCAAACTTAGACATGTAGATATTATTAATTTCGTGCTGTGCTTAACAGCAAAGGGAGAAACCGTTAAAGTACAACTCAAAACCACAATCTTTCTCGCTTTCTGTGTCAGCGTAGCTTCTGTATGGCTAGAGAGCTTCTGTATGTCTCTTACGTTGCAGTTGTGGAGTCACAATGTCAGGGTTCATGAGCGCCCCCAGCGATGAGGCACGAGAACTGCCTGCCTTACTTCGAATCTGTTCTTTGCCGTTTCTGATCGCTCCTCATCACACGAAACGCGTTAAACACACAGTTGGAAAAAATAAAAACACAGCACGTTATATGCATAAGCTAAATTATGGAAAATCTGTTCATACATTAAATGCTTTCAACCATTTTATTGGCGATGTACAGACAGGAGGAGCATGGTCTCATAGAATGGCAACCGGTGCAGTTAGCGAGAGGTTGCGCAATCCCAGGTGAGGCTCAGCTCGCTGCTGTCTCACCGGCTTCGCTTCTAACCATTTGAATGGAAAAATGCAAAAATTCAGCGATTTTGAAGAAAAATAAATCAGCTTTGGTTAAATTAAATGAAAAATAGGTACTTTATAGTACAAACCACAGGGTGACAATATCTTTATAAATGATTGTATTATTATATATTATTTTTCCATGATGACAGGTGAGGCTGAGCCTCACCTCCCTCCCCTGACCGCATGTCACTGATATATAAAAGAACTTAACATTTTGTCTATTTTCTATATTTTGAATAGCATGGCAAACATTTGGAGATGCGTAAACACTTGATCACACAAAGCTCCTTTCTAGAGCTGAAGTCTCCAGCTAGAGAACCGCTCCTCTGGACTTTAACCAGTCAGCTCCTCCAGACTAGCAGCAGCAAAAATTTCCAAACACCTGGTAAAACTGCACATCTGCTGAGCTTATCATAGAAACTACTTCTCAGTCCAGTGCCCCTAACAAAAGCTGCAAACGAAATAATGGAGGAAAACAGTAACTTCTCAAAGAGAGAGAGAGGCCAACTTCAAGGCGTAAAATTGCAAAATCAAATTTATTTTGTCTTTGATGTACGCAGCATTTTTATAACAACTGAAGGTAACCTGACTGTGCTATAAAATGGCACTATGTGCCAAGAAAATACATAATATATTCCTAAACCTGCACCTCAGAATTTGCACTTAATGTACTCATTTGACACTGTTAAGGAAATATAACCATTTTTTAGTGTTTTGTTGAATTCAATCATATAACCATTTGTAGTGTTTTAGTTAGCTGTATCCTTTACTTAAATTTAGGAGTTTGTGTCAGTGAGGTCAGAAGCAGAGAGAGCCGTGCCTGGGTTCAGGATGCCAGATAGATGGATCTAAGAAAAGCTCTTAGGAGGTTGTAAAATAATATATCCTTAGGAGGTAGAGGTCCTATCTTTTTAAAACATCTCGAAGGACAGGAGGGAACCCAGGTTTCAGGAACCTTCAACAAATATCTGGCAGAGTAAACTATTGACCCACAAACGTCTGACCTCTGAAGCTGTGAACTTTTAAACTTTCAGACTGTTAACATCATATAAAGTATTTTAATATTGCATGCTTTCACTGAATATTGCATTTGAATATTGTATTATTTTGTTGTAGAATTAAACCAGTCAAGGATGAATGTATTTGGAAAATGTTTTGTTCTGTATTAGAAAACAGGAATTGTATCTGATTACTTGTTGTAGACAGTATAGTTATTGTATGAGTTTAATATCAAGGAGGATTTGGAAGAAGAGCAGAGAAAAAAACACATTACTTTCTGGAAGACAACCTTTTATTGAATTAAAATACAGGAATTAAAGATTTGTTCCTGGCAGAGCGGAAGACAAAACCAGAGGTTCACAGAGAACAGTGAAATGCTTTGAAGCTCTTGGCCCAGGAAGGAGCCAGATTGTATAGAAACTCTTCAGGTTGTGGGAGAGATCATTATCTAATGAAAAGGGCCCGAGTATAGCTTAAAATTTATAACCTACTCTGGTGCAATTGACCTGCAGTTTACCCGAAATTTGACTGAAATATTTGTTTAAAAGCGTACATGCAGTTTGTTATCTATTTGGATGAATAAACAGGGAGTTCCAGCTACGTCTCCTTAGACATTTGCAAAGTTGTAAAAGTCAGCAGGACTTTAGAGTTCTGGTTAGCTTCACTAACAAAAAAAGAGAAAGCTTCTCTTTGAACAAAATCCGAACAAAATTGTAGGGAGGGACGAAATTTGGAACGGTCACTGGTTGGTTGGGCTGAGGAACGCCTGTTTTGAATATGCGAAAACAAGGGATAAGAACTGATGCACCGGAGGAAATATTCAGAAAATAGCTGATCTGAGCTGCTTTTTGCTCTGGCTCTTTTCCCAAAGACGTCTTTGTCTGTTTGTCTGCTTTCTCTCAGGTAACGAAATGTGTGTCTTTGTGTTTTCTCTGTAATGCTCTGTCATGTCTGATATTCTGTTTCTCATTGGATTAAATTCTGTATTTCTGTGACGTCAACACGCAACGTGCGCTTCTGTATCGTCAAGCAGCTCTGAGATTGTGGAGAGAATCTGGGACCGGGAAGGAAAATAGAGCAGAATTGTATTTTTCTAAATTTAGATAATTATTCCTTTTCAACAACACATACATTGGAGCTGTCACATTGGAATACAGACAGAAAATAGTGAAAACAAATGTGATTAAATTGCGGCCAACCTCAGCCCACATGAAGACAAAAAAAATGGATGAAAGACAATAAAAGTCTAAATTAAAGTTTGAATCAAGACCACAGGAAGACAGACTCTTGCCTTAATAGATGCAATAAAAAAATCCACCCATTAGGATATAAATTGTTGGGCATTCACCCAGTGGAAGGAGAGGACAGGGATGTTGGTAACAAGCCTCCATTGACCTCATTAGGTTCTAGAGAATCTCCAACTAAACAACGAGGTTTGTCTCTTGTGCATAGGACCTAAACAGGCAAGCAATGGATGCAGGTGTGTGGAAAAAGTAAATCAGCATGCACGGTGGCTCTGCCTCTGCTTTTTCCTCAATACTCAGAAGAGGCTCATAAGCCTCTGATAAATCAGTTGCTTCTTTAGCTCTCACGCTATCTGTTTGGCTGCGGCTGTCTTGTGTACAGAATAAGTAAACAAAAGTAGGTTTCCAGCGTTTTTTTTATCTGTGTCTGAACTTAATTCACAGTCAAATCAGGCAGTTTATAATCTTGCAAGAATCCCAGCCATAGCTTGATCGTGGCAGGATAAAATGTATGGAGGAAAAAAACATCACGCTTAACTTAAGTAAATGTCAAGAAAGAGGAGATTGAACTTCCTCTCTGTATTGACTATGATTCAGTAATTGTCAGTATATGAACAATTTGTTTTTTTATGAATAAATAATTTCAGTTTAATGTAGTTTAACAAACTGCATAATGGAGAGATGGACTGACCTACATTGGTCCTGATATTTAAAAAAAATTTTTTTTAAAATTTCCTTTATTTAACCAGGTGAACCCCATTGAGATCTAGATCTCATTTTCAAGGGGGACCTGGGCAGAAGTCTGCAGTACACAACATACACACACTCACACCTAGTGTTGAAAACGTTTCTGGATTGGGCGTCGATGTCAATGTGCCCAATCCATAGGGGCAGATGTCTATGTCTGTCCAATGTCTTGCTGTATTATTTATAAAAATTACATTTTAAAATTCATAATTGCACTTTCTGAACCATTTGAAAGAAGGTTTGTTGCCGTTTAATTTTACGTTTGACCAAGGTAGTCAACCTACTGTTTCTGTCAGTTTCAGTTTCTTTATCATTTTTTTACTTTGTATTGTTCAGTCAGTGCAATTAGAAATATAACAACCAAATCAGAATTGAGATGGTTTTACATTTGAGCTAGCTTATGAAGCTATTGGTGCATTTAAGTGTGCTGTACTGCTGCAGAGTTATCAAATAAATTTATAATTCAGTACATTTATGTCTGTGTTTAGAAAAGGAAATATTTTAAGTCAATTTAGCGTGGTTTTCCTGCATCAGATAGAGATCTGCCATTACTAACCCTCAGATATCTGCATCATGTCAACACTACTAAGTGTAACAAATGCCTCAATAAAATAAAACATCTTAAAAAACTGAATTTATGTCATTAAATATACTAAAATAGTGAAACTCATGCACTCATCTATTACTTTGTTGTGGAAAGCCTATTCAATTGCTTGTCAATGTATACCATGAGTCTACCAATCACAAGGCAGTGACTCGTGTAGAAAACTTCTGATTTAAGCAACTGAACTCACCATGTTTTTTGCTACCAGACGGGATCCTCTCTCGCTTATGGAAGCTGTTTCTGGGCAGGTATTGTAAGTGGGTTGGCATTTGTATCTATAATTATAAAAATTTTAGAATATCTATAAAATGGAGATGGGAAAATGTGACAGGAGATAGGTTCTCTTTTAGCTGCTTCTTAGCTTATTTTGTAGCATACAGTGGGAATGGACAAAGCTAATTTTCTCAAGGGGGCAAGTAAAATCTAAGAAAAGAATTGTGTCCCTTACTACCAAATGAGCATTGCTTCAATGCCACAGCCTACCTGAGTATTGTTGCTAACTATGCCAGCAGCTTTATGACCGATTTACTGCTTTCATGCTCATTAGGATTCTTGAATGAAAAACTGTGTAACCAACGGTGAAAAGCCATTGTTTTTCATGATACTAAGAGTCTCTGATTATGTTCTGGACAACTGTCCAGTCAACAATCTACCAATAACTTTGTGAGCTAAGCTATGATAATAAAATAACCTTCTGTTTTAAAATTGAGTTCCTATTGTGAAACTATGTTGCATTAGAAGAACAATAATCTTGTTGATTTGGGATGTTTTTCAACTGCTCACATGGGAAACAGCTTCCTAAGTTTCAAAGTAGAACTAGGGATGCAAAAGGTGTGGGCTGAGGAATCTTAACACTCATAAGAGGTGGCAGACCTGGAGGACAGTGCAAAGACTACTATTGTAGCAGCAGAAAGAATAGACCCTTAGAACCATATTATCAAGGTAGGGTTTACTGCAGCAGACATTGCCCAAGGCTAGGGCCATGCAAAGATCACCCTTAGTCTTCCCAACACACTGTAGTAAAGCATAAGACAAACACCGAGATAGTGCAGCCTGACAAGGTGCAACCAAGTAGCAGGGATATGAAGGCCTCATACGGCTTGGAAGTCCCACAAGTCCCGATAGAAGCTCGCCACAAATTAGCTGACAACAGCAGAGCTTAAAACCCTAAGAGAGTTCATCTTCCAGACTGACAAGTAGCTGAGGGCAAACCAGCCAGACACAATGATGGTTGACAAGGAGCTGAAGAGGGCAGGTAAGACAGATGTGCCCATCCAAGCTTACAACAACAAGAAAACACAGACATAAAGTGGATAAAGCAACAACAACTGGGATGTGGAGGAGAAATATTTTAAATAATAATAATATCATCTTTAAGGTTTCTGAAACCAGTCAACATGTATTTTATTAAATCCTATTGCTTGTTGAGGTAAGCACATAAATGTTTCTCAAATACAAAGCATTGAGTGACAGAATCTAGGTTTGGGTCTGCCTGTTTCAGTTTGTGTATTTTTATGTCTTAAATCCAATAAAAAACATTTTAAAATTCAAAATCAATCAAAAGAACTGGGTATTAAATAAAACTTGTGAATGTGAATATACTGTATAGTATATGCTCCTAGTGTTAGGGGATCCTTTTGGAAGAATTACACCGTGAATGTAGCGTGAATGTGCAGGCTGCACAGTGGCGCAGTTGGTAGAGCTGTTGCCGTGCAGCAAGAAGGCTCTGGGTTTGATTCCCGGCCCTGGTCTTTCTGCATGGAGTTTGCATGTTCTCCCTGTGCATACGTGGGTTTTCTCCGGGTACTCCGGTTTCCTCCCACAGCCCCAAAACATGACTGTCAGGTTAATTGGCCTCTCCAAATTGCCCCTTGCAATTTGGTGTGAGTGTGTGTGTGCATGGTTGTTTGTCCTGTGTGTCTCTGCATTGCCCTGCAACAGATTGGCGACCTGTCCAGGGTGACCCCACCTCTTGCCTGGAACGCCAGCTGGAGATAGACACCAGCACCTCCTGACCCCATTAAGGGACAAGGGGTGTAAAGAAAATGGATGGATGTAGCATAGCATGTATAATTAACCTCAGGTTGTTTTGAGTGAATCAGTCCACTGACAGTTTGATGCAAGGAGTCGCAATTCAACACATGTCACTTAAGAGTCCATTTCCATTTGGTTTGACCAAGTAGGATGAACATTAAAATTGTTTAAAAAAAACAATTGTCATAATAAAGTGTTATGAAAGATCCATCTTAGAGTAATAACTTGGGGACACATTGTCCATCCTGGTCATTGATGCAGATCTCATGCCTGTGTTAACTAACACCAAGTCCTGCTGGAAACTGAAGTGATCATTTTCATAGGGCTTGACAGGAGAACCATGACGTGAACACAGATTTCCTGGCAGACGACTATGTGACTTTGGACATGAAAAAAAAAGAAACACAGTGGACGAACACCAGCAGCTGACATGGCTCCACAAATCATCATTGAATGTGGGAACCTCAAGCAGCTTCAATTCTATTAGGGTAGCACTGTTTTTAAAAAGGTTTTGTTGGCTCTAATTGCCTTTATTTGAAAGTAGCCTGACAGGAAAGAGGGTAATGAGAGAGGGGGAAGACATGTGGCAAATGTCATCACCAGGCCGGGAATCAAACCTCCAACCACCACCAAGAGTACTAAGGCCTCCTCCATATGTGGGTCGTGCTTTGCCCCTGCGTCACCACAGCAGCCTCATCAGGGTAGCACAATTTCAGGAAAATATAATAATTTCAATAATTTTGTTAACATGGCATATTAAACATTTCTGATCTTGTTTCTAGCTCAGGAGAAGCTAAATACTGAAAAGTTAACAACTGTCTATGATAGCATTGTCCCCATTATTTTGGCCATAATATACAATCACTTTATTTCTAATAATTGGTAATCTAACTTTCTATAAAACTGAATTTTGGGCATGCATTAGCTGTAAGCCATATTCAGAAACATAAAAATCCATTTTTGAAAATCTCTCTTTGATGACTCCATGTAATGAATATAATGAACTAGATGAATATGAATATATTACAGGAATATATTCAATAAGCCAGATTACTCTCTAGCTTATTGAGATGCACAAATGGTTTGGGGTTTTTTTTGTCACTACAAAATTAATTTTTGCAAGAAATAAACTAAAAATTAACCAAAACCACTGTTTCCGCCTCCATTTTATTACCTTTACCATGAGGAAAAGCTCAGTTTTTAGGTCGCTAGGCTAATAAGATCACCTGAGAATTTATTTGTCATTGTCTCTAAAGCCACCAGAGATAACTATTTTAGGAATAAAACTACACTCAGCAAGCTAAAAATATATATTTCTATGAACCGCTCAAGTGCATAATGGACCGTTCTATCTCTACAATGAAACAACCTGCTAACAAACATGTTAGAGCAAAATGCCCAATTTTGCATACTTCTAGTTTTTGCAAACTGAAATATTTATTACAGCTCTAATTGTATGGAAGACAATATGTAGATGTTTGTTCGTCTTCTGAAGCAGCCATGTGTCCCTTCCTTCTCTGCTCTCTCGCTAATTCGGCGAGCAACCATGAAATCTATATCAGACAGACAAAGCAATACGGTTAGACTGTGCCAGGCATGAAAGCAGAAGATTGGTTATTTTTCAAAGAGGGTCGAAGCTACTTCTGTTACCAGGACTGATCGACTTGATAAAATGTAGCGAATGTGGTTTTCCTGATTGTGATTGATTGTGGTTCTGTTAAAAGCTTGGCTATATTCAGACATTAGTGAAGCAGATATAGAAGGATATGTTGAGACAATAATTTATTAAAGCTCGGACCAAAAGGTCATATAGGATCTTGGATTGCTCTTAAAACATGACAGTCACAGGCGGTTAGGGAAAATGTCACGGAAGGAGCTGTTTTTTTTCTTTATTATTATTTCACAGTGTTTGAGAGGGAAACATTTTTCATTGTGATGCATGTTTGTTGTCACGCTCCTATGAAATCTGACTCATTGCCATCCAGGACAGTGGTCACTATTTGACCACTCTCCTTAACCCTTTCATGCATAGTGGTCACTACAGTGGACAGCTATCTAAAAGCCATTTTCTCGTGTTTCTTGTGGATTTTTATGTTAGAAATGCACACAGATCACTGAAGTGGACACTAATGCATCATAAAACACACCATCAACTACTGCCCATCAACTGCAAATGCAAGAAATTGTTTTTGTTAAATCCAATATGGCCGACCGACCCGGTACCTCCTTCTACTGTAGACGACTCTTACAGGTATAAAAATATATTATGACATCAAATAACCCCTAAAGACCAATACTTTTTTTCTGTACTTTTTCTGTGCAGAAAAAGTACAGAAAAAAGTACAGAGATCTGGTTTTGATCTCTTCTGTGGGGGAGATCAAAACCAGATCGATTACACCGACACAGGAAGAAGAAACGAGAGAAACATAAAGATATCGCACAGAAATGCAAAGTGGCATATCGGTTTCCTGTGTGAGGAGGATGTATAAAGGTTTTCTGTTTTGGGCCTTAAATCTTAAGGTACAAAAACAAACAGAAATCATTTCACACCCTTTAAAGAGCTTATGATCAGCCATAAATAAATTCCTGCTGTTCCAGTTAGTTTTTTCCGGCATACAGCAAAAGGAAAACAAAAACACACTTTTCATATTCAGGAAAACATTGAGCAGAGGACGAATCAGCTGAAAAACGTATCACGATACAACATGCTCTTCTCTCTCTTTTTTTTTTCTTTACTGCTTTTGCTTTGTTCACATTTGAAAAGAACTGGTTATCAAACTTATTTTAATACCAGGGAACCTAAGTAAACACAAAAACAGTTTTCTAATGATCACAGTAAGACTATTTTAAACAACATGGCCCCAATGTGCCAAAGTAATTGCCTCCTAAAGGTATTGCCTAGTTTCACCCCTGATGGAATCAACGGCCACCATTTGCAATTTGGTTGAATAAAACTATTTCTGTGAGAAAACCTGAACCAAAATTCCTCCACACAGATGCAATGTGTTTATTTTGTTATTGACATAACTTCCCTAATGCTCTGAAACATTAAAATGTGAAATGAAAAGGCAAAACCAAACAAATGTATAAAGGTCAATTCATTTCTTCATGGTACTGTGAGCCAGTATGAATAACTTTGGCCTTGTAAAGAATGGAAAAAGCAAAATTAATTTGTACTTGTGTGTTCCATTATTGTTTTTGAAATCAGTCATGATCATTCAACACAGAGCAGAAAGCTAAAAACTAATTTCTGACGACTATTCATGATTTTGAGTATGTAAAGTAACACTTCTAATGAACTTTTGAGTGGCAATTTCTACCTGTTAACACTCGCTTACAGGGATTACATATTGGATAAACCTTTTATGGAGTTCAGATGTTGGGGATCTGCTGGTAAAATTGTTTGTAAACTATTCAGATAAAGTCTTGAATGGTCAACGTCTTCATGTTTCAAGGCATTCAGAGCCAACATCCAACAGCAAGATAACAGGGAAGGATTTTTACTCTCCTGGGAATTTCTGTTCCTTCTCTCTAGGTTTGCTATTAATCTTCATCCCATCGCCTCTGTTTAATAGTCATCTCTACACTTCCACAACAATGCGTCCCTTTTTATTAGTCCAGATTGTTCATTTAAGCAATTCCCCCGGTGGTGACCTCGGACGAGTTTTTAAGACGTCGCCTCTGAATTTATATGAAGCTCTTACGCGTCTACAGCCAATTAGGGCATTTTGAGCTTTCCTGTGCGTGTCGGCGTTGTGTTTCTGCATTTAATACACACGTGCAAATATGATCTCAGTGAAAGCTGTGATGTGCAACAACAGAGACACTTGACTGTCAAACATTTTCTCACTTCTCATGATGAAATTGGGTGGATACCAGTTTTCACCTTAGCAGAGGACTGTTACAATAGAGTTGTGGGCAGGTATATGGTTATTATAAGCACCTCCATTTTTAACTGAATTTTAAATGATGGATACCAGTGGGCTGTTTATGTTATTGTTGTTTTTTTCATTTCGGTAGCGCACTGTTGCGATACAAGTTATTTTTATCTGTTTTAATGATTAGTCTGTTTCACACATGTGTGTGTCACACTGAGGAACTGTTGTGATAAATTATATCTAGCAACATATGCTCCACAAAAAGTGCAGAAATGTAAGAATAAGAGCAAAAAGCACCTTAAAAGTAGCATAAAATCCATCCTGAGCACTCCTGAGGAGGCAAAAGTGTTTTTGTACACTAAAGAGAGCAACGTGAGATACTTGTTATAAAAATAGAGAAGTCAACTTTCCTCACCACACAACTGTTATGTGCAGCACAACTAGCTCATAATAGAAAGTCCACTGGCTTTTTAATCTAGCCATTCGTTGTCAAAGTGTTGTGCAAAGAATCCCGGGAGCAAACACGCAATACAAACTTCATGAAGGAAGACACCAGGTCAGGATTTGAACCAAGAACCTTCTCAAAGACATGCAGTAGTGCTAGCAGCTGCACCGCCGTGCAGACTTCAAGGAAGTCCATCATCCAATAGTAGAAGAGAATGAAAAAACTGCAAACCAAAAGATATCCACTTTTAGTGGCATGCTTTGCAAAGAGAATATTAATCAGTAAAGCGTTTTTGCAATGAGACATCTTTTAGCTAAAGAAGTTTGAACAAAACAGTGTGACGTCACGTCACTGGTGACAGAACGGGCTTAGGCAGCTTTCTGTTAGCTCGAAAAACAGGCAAATCCAAATACATATTTTATTTGCTCCGGCAGACTGCAGCTGGCCCTCACTCGGTTCAAACGGATTTCCGCTTTGTGCTGGGCAAGCAATCACTGCGGTTTATCTAATACTTGAGGGGGGCTTGAAAAGATAACACTATACATTGAGGCAGTGCTGAAGCAAATAATCCTGCGCTTCATCGCGCACGTTGCATCTCTGATTGGCTGCAGGTCTTTTCATTTGCGTCCAAAGGAATTTTAGTTGGCAGCAGATATCATCCGCTGGAAATTGAAAATTAAGACAGAGGACGTCCAAGCTCATTTTGAATTGTCTAGTGATGCCAGGCAAGCTTTCTGGACTATTTTATTCTCGAAGGCTGGTATGTCTCAACTTTAAAAGCTTTACTTGTACCAGCAAAAACCTGACCCAATTTCTATCATACACAACTGTTTGCCAAGTTGTGATGTACATGAAGCTGTTCATGTGTCAATTAAAATATTAGGGCTGTGTTAAAAACCAAAAGCCCTTTGAGCAAACACCTAGTTTTTTGTTGTTGTTTTGTTGTGTGTCTTTTTCTTTTCAATGAGCTGGCCACTTTTAGGAACAATAGATTGTCACTGTGGTTTGCTGGAGTCCCAAAGCTTTACAAATGCCCTTCTAACCCATTCCAGAATCTCAGAGGACAATGGTTTTGTTTTTCAGTTGTTCTGCTATTTCTTTCAATCAGGCTGCGATGTGATGCTTTTTAAAAAATATTTAAGGGAACTTCACTAAGTGGCTTAGTGATTTCACCTGTTCACAGGTAATAAAGGCTGACCTAAAATTAAGCCAAACAATGCTAATCGCAGTTACCTCATGATTTGTCAAGGGAGGCAATTATTTTTTCTGCAGAATGGCAAGTCGGTGCTGACAGCTGGTTTCACTTTAGAAATTAATCATCATTTAAAAATTGTACTTTCCATTAGCTTCCTTTTGCCCTCCTCAGACACTATATTGTGTTCAAAAACAGAATAAATGTGTAGCAGGGCACCTTTCATAATGATATTTTACATGGTTTAAAAGTACTTTTGTAATCAGCACCAGATCAAAAAATGTAAATCCTTTATAGGGACAGTAATTAATTAACAACTCAAACAGAAACTGAATTTTTACCCCCTCTTTAAAGCTTCTTTCTAAGAGGGCAATTCTTGAAAGCATTCATGTCTTGACAAGAACTGCATCAGGCTGCTCAGTTGAAGCTGTTTTGTTCGCAAAGGAGAGTAACAGATAAGACACAGGAGTGGGTAGAATTCAATATTTGTCTGGGCGCTGTCACCGGATAAACACCGAACACACACACACACACACACACACACACACACACACACACACACACACACACACACACACACACACACACACACAAACAAACATAGGGCGCAAGGAGCCAGTCTCAGCTTATACCCTGGTACTTACCAGAAATGCTTTCGCTGAGATTAGAAGATGAATTCCCTGTGTTCAGAAAGCATTGAAATTAGGGTTTTGCTCATTTATTGGGGGAAGAAAAGTCTTACAGCATCTGCACCAGTTTCTCAAACTGGTTCTACTCCAACCTAAACTGTGCAGACCAGAATACTGGCAATGGGCAAATTCTGCTCAAAAGCACATTCCAGTTTCAAGGAGCGAAGGGGGAAGTGATGGGAGCAGGGGGAATGATTAGAGCCTTCAAGAGGATGGAATAATTATGGAAAAATATCTAACATAAGAGCTGCTTTGCTGTTAAGACAAGAACATCCATGTAGGTTTCCATGCAATTAAAAATATTCAAATGAAATCAATTTAAAAAAAAACTTAGATAATCATGAAAGCAATCACAAGTTGTTCTGAGCGAGCTGCAAAAACAAATTATCAATTTATTTCCTTCTCATTTGTGTAGCCTCCTGCCTCCAGCTAGTTAAATAAAACCTGCCCTCGGCTCAGAGTGAGCACCGGGGGAGGAGGTTGCTCAGTCGGAGCTGCTCTCACCTGCCCGCCGCAGAGTCTCTCTGTCTCCGCGGCGCTAAGGACCCGCTACCCCTGTAGTAAGAGTCCAGCTCTGATTACCAGCTGGGAATGAGCAGAGGGTGGGGAGGCAGGCTTAGAAGAAAAGAAGAAAGAGGGGAAAAGAAAAAAACTCTTGGTCCTGGATCACCACAGAAAATTACCTAAATGTTTCCTCTCAGTATCGCATCCAGCAAGAGTCTGTCTTTGAAGCAGCACTTTTGTACAGATTCCCACCTGAATGCGCTCGCTCATTCACAGAAAACGGAATTTTGCTAGAGCAAGATGAAAGGTTCATCAAAGTAGCCTTTGCTAAATTAATGTCGTTTTTTTTTTTTGTTTTGTAGCGAGAGCAACGTTTGGAGCACAAGAAAAAAAACAAGAAAACTATCTTACCTTCACGCCATAAGTTTGATTGAATCCTTTATAAAGGCACCGACAAATAAATCCAAAGAAGTCCAGTTAGCTCCCTCTGTGTCTTCTATTTGCTTTGCACATTTTTACTCTCAACTTGAACGAGCCGGATCGGTAGTGCGTCAATTTGAGTGCGATGCATTTAGTTCAAGCTGATCCGAAAATGTGCCAAAAAAAAAAAGCGCTGCCGACAATGTTTTCAAAACACCGGAAAATGTGTCTCTCTCTCTTTTTTTGTTTCGTTACATAAGTCTAATATCAGCCGAAGATTGGTTTTCTTTAATCTCGGAAGAAGTAGAGCAGACGTGGAAACTGTGAGCGCGATGCGTGAGTGTCCAGGAGCTTTACGCACGCGGCGGAGTTACCTTTGGTACTGATGGAGGCGGGAGACGCGGGGACTGGGAAGAAGAGTGGAGAGAGAAAAAATCAAGGCGGGGTTACATCTGTTTAATCCACCGCGGGGAATCATGCTTCTGTGAATGTCACCGTCGTGGGAGACTCGGTTCCTAATGTTTGTTTCAGACTCTCCAAGCTGGAGTGATCACCACCTTTACTCCTCTTAGATGGGAGATTCAAGCATGTATTTAAAGCATTTTCTATTTTTTCTTTTTTTTTTTGATATATTCTTAATACACTTGTGCTGACGGTGTGAGAACAGCTTCTCATTAGGGTCACAATTAAGACAAATCAGCCAGCATGTCAACTTCTAAGTCCTCAAGAAAAGGATAATCGGTCAGTACATTCAAAAAAATTTTTTTTGAAAAGTTCATTTATTTCAGCAATTCACCTGCACAGATTTCAAATCTTCATTTCTGTTGTGAGGATTTTCCACGTACATGAAATGGAAACAGCATTTTATATAAGAAGACTGTATCAGATCACTAAAAACATTTTCAAAACTTAAATATATGCTTGATTAGATTCAGAGCTTTTCACAGACTCACATAACATTAGGTCTGGATTTTGACTTCGTTATTGTGCATGAATCTGATTTTAATGACCCCACAGTCGATCTTACAGTTTGTCTGAAGCTCCAAATATAATTTGTAACCCCAACATGTTTTTTTTTTGCTTTCACCATCTTCATTTCACCTTTGCTGTGACTTAAGGCAAACCTGCCGTATCTTTCTTTCAACGGTTCTTCTCGTCACTCTCCCAAACCCTGTTGAAAGACTCCTCTACCTTAGCTTTCTGTAGCTCCTCCAAAGTTACCAGTGGTTACTAACGGTTCCTTTCCTCGCCTTGCTTTTTTGTCAGCTTATAGGTGGACGGTCACGTCTTTGTACCGTACTTTTTACAAAATGATATATTATATGTCACTCAGTGAAATGTTCAGAGTTTAGGATATTGGCTTCGTAACCCGACACTGACTGCTTTGTCCTGTTAATTACATTCCTCATTCTTCGTGATGGTGCTCATGTATTACTGTTCTTCATTAACTCAATCAAATTTGTCGTACCGTCAATATGTTCGGCCTTTTCCAGGGGTGTGAATGCTTGAGGAAGGTCATCGCAGTTACTCAGTTGTTAATCTCTGTTACTGCGAATGTAAATGACAGACTGCAGCGTGAGAAAACCAGCTGTGTCGTCCGAGTCCAGCCAATAAAACAACACAAACTTGTTTTTCATAATCACATCATAAATGCATTTGAGGACAAATGGGATACAGACACCAGCTTTGCTACGTGTTGATGTTCCTTTTTTATGCCCCAGGCAGGTTTCATCCCATCCAAGGTCCTGCTTTCCATTTGCTGGGTGAAGCTCCACAGTTTTTGGCTCTGCTTGTATAGATGTTTGAAAAACAATTAAATACACTAATATTTTATTGCAGAAGTATAATCTAAACAATTTGAGAAAAATTGTTGCCTTAATCTTGGGTGCCTTTTTTTATATCAGTCAGAGCCACATTAATTGAAGCCCTTGCTGTGATTTCTCTGTGTGACCCCATTTTTCCACCAGGACAGCTCTTAGTGTTCTCCTGTAACCTTTGTAAGCTGGAGCATGCAGTGAGAGGAGTCTTTGACCATTATTCTTTGCACAAACTTTGTCTTGTGTTTTATTTAGTCCATCCCACAGCATTTCCATAGCATTCACATCTGCATGGACCTGGAAAAATTTTGATTTTGTCCATTTCTGTGACGATTTGTCCATATATTCTGGATTATTACTCAACTGCCAACTTATAAGACCATAACTTGTTACGCATAGTTTTACTGTCTGGAAGTAAACATGCATTGTTCAGACTCCCTCTCCCTGATACACACTAAATGAGTGCTCTCAAATGAAAAATAGTTTTTGTTTTTCAAAAATAAATGTGACAAGATTATACCTCTGGCTCATTGTTTGCCTTTTCCAAGTATGCTAATATTTGCTAATGCCACTGAACATAGAGTGTCACGCCAACAAACTCAGTCGCATTAGCAAATATTTGTGTCGGTGGAAAAAAAAGGAAAATAATAATAATAATGGTAGGAATTAGGATCCGTTTGTAAAATGTCTTCAACAAGAAAGAACTGACAAGTTATAGATTACAGGACACTTGTAACGTAAGGAAAAATTAACCACAGAATGAAGACCGAAGAGACGGATGGGCCGTAATGATCGTTTTTCTCCTGATGAAACATCACAGATTAGAGACACAAGCGGAGCACTGATAATTGCCTCTGCTGGAGGCAGGTCTCACGAGGACCGGCTTTTCTCACTTCAGTGCTCCTTCAGGGGAAATTCAGAGAGAGGCCCAGAGCTCGGTGCCTGCGTATGACTGATTTACACAAACATATTCTGAAATGCATATCTGCAACCGCACAACTAATCACGGGAGCCACAAATGTATACATACATCCGCTAAATGTCACAGAATGTAATTGTTTTTATGTTGCTGCCAATAAGTCACTGAAAATGTGTTACTACTTAATTTGTCCTGTTCTGCACAACCAATTCCAGACTCTAGAAGAAAAAAAAAACATCACACTCCAATGTACTTATTTATTCAAGAAATGATCCACATATCTGTATGCGATGTTCTCTGTTCGACCTGGGATTGTAGGTGCAAGCTAGAGAAATGCATAGAGAGCTAGAGCTACCTGCACTCTGAGGCTGTCTTGAGGTTTCTGGCTTGACATGAAAGCAGACCTCACTGCAAAACAAACAAAACAAAAAAAAATTCACAGTTCCTTCTTTTACACAAGCAGACACACACTCCAGACAGTGGTCCTGGAAGTGAATCGCATTTTACGCACCAGCAGCCAGCGCTTTAAAGCCGGCCTTATCACATAAAGAATTTATAATACCAGGACTGGTTAGCACCAAGTATGGCTCTGTGACATCTTGAGTTTGAAGTTTTGCCGTGTTCCCTGGCTTGAGCTTGTACTGTAAGCTGATGCTCAGTGCTGTATGTGTGTGTCGGGGGAGGAGAAGAGGTGAGGACAAGGAGAGTGTTGGCATGAGCGTCTGTTTTAAGAGGACAGCCGTGACAATCAAGAAGGACTTTGAGTGAGACTCCCAGGGAAAACTACAGGAAAGAGCGTTCAGCTGTGGCTTACGTCTCTTTTCTCATCCAAGAGAGGAGTTTTGTTTTTTAATAATAAAGCTGTTAAAATTTTCATAAATTTTCTCTTTGTGGGAAATTCCATCATCATCCATCATCCTCTACGTCACCCGCTGTACTTTTTCAAACGCATAACTGGAGCACATCCACGCGTCGTGGCAAACCGCGGCTCAGGTGCTGCTCTGTGATTTATTCCTCCAAATCCTCCACATGCCAGAGCTGTCTTTGGATAAAATGCCTGAGCTGCAGGCAGGCCAGCACCTTGCATGGTTACTGTAGCATTACAGTTTGTGAAAGTGTGCGCATGAATGGATGAGTGAGACCACAGTGAAAGCGCTTTGGTTCATCTATGGTAAATAAATAAGAAAGAAAAACATCACAACTCAAGTCAGTTTCTGGTTTCGTATTTAGCGTAAGATTAAACCCAACTGCAGTGCAACATTCTGTATGTATTTTGTGTGGATTTTTAACATTGCAATGATTATTGGACAGAATGATACATTTTGTCAAAGACATCTCTACTACAATTTATTAAAGCATAAATATTTAGAGATCCCCTATTGCTACAGTTTATGTAACTTTAGAGGCATTTGGTTTCCCTTTAGCAATACTAAAAATTACGACCAGAGTTCACCCACCATGTCAAAGTGCAGAGATAGCTAAACGGCTTCAAGCCTCTTTGAGTATTGACTTTAAATAAAAGTTATTATAGTGGAGATTAACCAAAGACAGGAACGATGGTTGCCATAGATGCAGCAGCTCCAGCACAGTGTGAGGATTAGCTAACACAACATAAAAACAACAGGAAAGTTGTTTTTATAATAATATAATATAATTAAAGTTACCAACTTAATTATAGACAAGATAGGAACCAAACCATAAGAAAACAACACAAACTCAAGATTCGTCAATCTGATTTACATTTTTTTTTTTTTTTTTTTTTTTTTTTTCAAAAAACCCAAATTTAAAATTATTATTTTTGAGACACTTCCATGTGAGTAGGC
>CAEGAF010085404.1:0-17939 GCA_903067075.1 Micropoecilia bifurca | reverse complement strand
GCGTTCGGCAGGGCTGCGCTCTCTCTGGGATGCTCTACTCACTCTCCCTGGAACCCCTCCTCCAGAAAATACGCTCCCGTGTTCATGGTCTGGTTTTACCTGGTTTTAGTAACAATATTGTTTTATCTGCCTATGCTGATGATGTTGTTTTTATAAAAGATCAACAAGACGTCAGTGTTTTAAACAAGATCACAGAAAAGTTCTCTGTTCTGTCTGCAGCGAGGGTGAACTGGGGAAAGAGTGAAGCCCTGGCCATCGGCCAGTGGTCTGCTGGGCTCTCGGTTCTTCCTCAGGGTCTTATTTGGAAAAAAGATGGCTTTAAATATCTTGGTGTGTTTTTAGGCAGTAAGGATATTGTCAACAAGAACTGGGAAAACGTTGAACAGAAAATAAAAGACAAGTTGTGAAAGTGGAAGTGGCTGCACTCGCAGATGTCATACCGGGGCAGAGTTTTGGTTTTAAACAACCTGGTAGCGTCGAAGCTGTACATTTCCACTGTATAAACAGATAGATAATCAGATGTTCTTTGCTTCTTAAATATACCTAATTCAGGAATAACATAAGCAAATCCTGTTTTATATGAAACTAAATCTTTTGAGCCATTTGTGTATATAACTGTAAAGGATTTATACATATTCCTAATTCTGATATTCACAAAATTTTCCCAATTATTATCTTTATTTATCTGCATTTCTTTGTAAACTTTTAAATCTACATTCACATATGGAAATAGCCAATAAGGTGTAATTGGATAAGTCACCGCAGCAGAGTATGTCTTTCCCTGTACCTATTTCTCTAATACATTTATCTGCTGCCCAGGCAAAACAATCTATTTTAGCTTTTTCACTCTCCCAGCACGGTCTCAGAGTTCTTACTGCTGTATTATTTTCCTCCTCATGGGCCTGCAAACTTACCCAATAATTCAGCATAATTTGCTTTTTGCCTTAGATATAAAGGAATCTCCCCCATTTCTACCTGCACTGCCAGAGATGGAGATGTCTTCAAAGCTCCACAACATAATCTCAAAGCTTGATTCTGAATAACTTCTAATTTACTAATTACTGTTTTTGAATCTTGCCTGTAAACTACACATCGTAGTCCAAAACTGATCTGATCAAAGCAACATAGATCTTTTTAAAATTAATTTTATTTGCACCCCAATCTAATCCTGTTAAACATCTTGTAATATTGTATTATTAAGGGAATATATTATATTACATTACATCCCTTATATTACATTAAGGGAAATCTTCAATATGCTTTATGTGATCACTCCGTAGAAGCTTGGAATCAAATATGATTCCTAGAAAACAAAATTTACTCACTTTTTCCTACCAAATACTACAGTCTTTGTTTTTATACACCCATTTATACAGCAAATTTTCAACAATTTAATAGCTTTATGTATTTTCTCATACACTAATCTTACATTTTTCCCTTTCCTCCGCAAGGCTCCATCATCAGCAAATAATGACTGCTTGACATCCTGATCTACTTCTGTAAAAACATTATTAATCATGATTGAAAACAATAAAGCACTGATAATGCTTCCCTGTGGAGTACCATTATCAATTTTATATTTATTGGATCTTTTTGCTCCCAACTGTACCTGTATAACTCTGTTCAACAAAAAAATCTCTAATCCAATTATAGGCCCTTCCTGTAATCCCCATTTTACATAATTTTATAAGCAACCCATCCTTCCATACCATATATACCATATCGTATGCTTTCTCAATGTCAAAGAATATTGCTACCACTATTTCCCTATTGACTTGAGCTTTTCTAATATCTAAGTCTAAATAGACAACTGGATCCATTGTACTCCTTCCTTTTCTGAATCCACTTTGACATGAAGATAAAAGTCCTTTACTTTCTGCATAGTATGTAATCCTTTCTGTTATCATTCTTTCCATAATCTTTCCTAGACATGAAGTAAGTTCAATTTGTCTATAACTTAAAGGGTTTGTTGGATCTTTTCACGGTTTAATAATTGGTACAATAATTGCTTCCTTCCAACTAGAGGGTAATCTTCCTTCTTTCCAGATATTATTATATGAACCTAGAAGTTTTTCTTCAGCCTGATTCCCTAAATGTTTTAGCATAATGTAGCATCTCATCTTTTCCTGGTGCTGTTAGTCCTGATCTCAATATTGCTTTCTTCATTTCCTGCATAGAAAAATAAACATCCATTTCATTATCTGGATTTGTTCTGTCTTTTAAAATAAAATATTTTGCCCTTCTTGTCTGTTCCCTCCTAAATTTCTTGTTAAATTGTCTGAACTATGAATTTTTGCAAATGTTATTGTCATTACTTCTACTTTCTCTTCATTTGTTACTGCCATTCCTTCTTCATATTTTAGAATTGGGTATGTCCTCTCCTGTCTATTTCCCTTCATTTTCTTAATCATTCCCCCTTACATTAGATATAGTTGTTCTGCCAATTAAATCACAAAAATCTCTCCATTTTGTCCTCTTTGCCTTCTTAAAAATTTTCTTTGCTTCTGCTTGATATTTTTTAAATTCAATTAAATTTTTAAAATTGTGTGTTTTCTTCAATATTCTAAAAGCTCTATTTATTTTCCTTATTGCTTCGCTGCACTCTTTTGTCCAATAAAAGAGTGCAGGCACCTCTTTCTTTTTGCTCTTACCTTTACTTACGGGAAATGTTATTTTTTCTGCTTTCAATATAGCTTCCTTAATTTTTTCTTCTCTATATCTAGATTTAAATTGGAAAATGATCACTACCTATAGTTGTTTTTTGTTCTATTTTCCACTCACATAATCCCGCTAAATCTCTGGACACCAAAGTTAAATCTATAGCTGAGTAATTTCCTGTATGCACATTTATTCTTGTTCCCCTCCTGTCATTCATACATACTAATTGATTATCTTCCAACAGTTGTTCTATTATATCTCCATTTGTATCTGTTCCCTGCCCTCCCCATAAATTGCTATGGGCATTAAAATCTGCACACCAAATACCTTTGTTTTTATTTTGGCCCTGAATTTCTTTTAATTTTTCCAAGTCTAATCTTCTACATGGATTGTAATACTTTATTATAATAAATGGCTCTGCCTTTATCCAAATTTCCACAATTACAAACCCATCTTCTTTTCCTCTCCTAATCACTCTAAACGGCAACCCTTCCCTAATAAATATAGCACATCCCCCACCATTACCTTCAACCCTATCAAATCTAACAGCAGACTATTTTAGTATTTTAAATTCTAAATGGAGTTTTAACCAAGTTTCTTGTATACAAATAATCTCTTCTTCTAATTTATCAATTAAATGCTTCAATTCTTGTCCATTTGATATTAAACTTCTTGCTTTCCATTGAAGAAGCAAGATCATATTGTTATTATCCTACCCAAGCTGTCTCCTGACTGGCCTGAGCACTGAAGTCATCCCTCACTTCCTCCCATGTCATTTTATTGATGTTAAGATGATTTGCTGCTGCTTTCACAATCTCTTGAATTCTTTCAGTCTTTGACTTAATTTCCATTGTTGGATTTATAACACCTGCAATAAATGTCACTAACTTTCTTAGATCCACATAACTTTTATTTTCTTTTGCTTGGTTTAATCCTGTATTCATATTGTTTTCCACTCCAACCTCTGTTCTTTGCTTTACCACTTTAACAGCCTCTGCATAAGATATTTTGTTTCTTACTCTAACTTGTTGGACCTGCACTTCCCTCTTCATTATTTCACATCCCCCATATGCCGCACTGTGGCTGCCACCACAATTACAGCATTTTGGCTGCCTGCTCTTATTGCATTCTTCATACTCATGATCTTCCCCACATCGTGCACATCTTCTCTTTCCTTTACATTTCTGAGCTGTATGGCCAAATCTTTGACATCTAAAACATCTAATTGGTCGTGGGACATACTCTCTTACATTGTAGGATAAAGATCCTAAATACAGTAGACTCTTTCTGGAAGTTTTTCTTCATCAAACTCTATCAGGATATTTTCACTGTTGATATTTTCTCCATTTTAAAAGTCTTCTTTAAAAGTTCTTACATTTTTAATTTTTCCTCCTCTAAGATTTGATTTTATTTCCTCATCTGAGACCTCAATTGGGATCCCCCAAATAATTCCCTTCCTCCATTTACTTCCATCTTGTACCAGACTCACAGTTGTCACTTTATATTTTTTTATTTCTTTCATCCTACATGCTGTCTTTTTGTTCCTCTGTATTACAACTTATCATTAAGTTTCCATCTCTTAGTACTTTTCCATTGGTGATGTCCCCCACTTGATTCTTCAGAATCATGGAAAGTTTAACTGGACTGATCGTTTGCAATGCCTTCTTCTCATTAACTTTAACAATCACTTTGAACTTTCTTACTTCCCTCCCCATTTCTTCTTCAGACTCATCCCAGCTTTTCACTACTCTTCCCTTCTTTTCTCCATCTGCCGTTGCTGAAGAATTTCCTCTTTTTGGACTCATCCTTTCACTACTCGATGTTTCAGAACTCCCGTCACTCTCACTATCTACACTAATTCCCCACTCGGGATTTCCCGATAGAGTCTTAAGCATTCCCCCGACGCCGACTTCCAGAAGTCCGAGGTGTTCTTAACTCTTTATTTTCATCTTCTCCTTTTTCAGTTCTTGATACCCAAACCGCACATATACACGCTCACGCTTTCTCTTGCTCATACACTCAACCTCTGCCGGGAGCTTCAGCCCCGCCTGGACCCAAAGCAGCAAGTTTGCTTTAAGGAGCACATGACTGCGTCACTTCCTGGTCAAGCAATTGTCTCTTGCCCCGCCCATATCAGTGATTATTGTGTCAGGTGGAGGAGCACCGCTCTGCTGTATTAACAAACACCAACATTTGGATTCGTTTTCGGGACAGAGGACGGATTCAAGTTCGAAGCGGTTCTCACAACAGTTGTTCTAGTTCGGAGAGCGGGTCTGACCTTGTTTTTAGTGGGCTTTGAAAGCCCAGGAGAGTGGGAAAGTTGATTTTATCTTCGGCTTTCTGGTAAGAAAAATATCTATTTTATTCATACCTTTCTGCACTAACTCTATTCTATTTGACTCGGTAACCTGTTCGGGTGTGTCCGACCCGGACCCTGTGGACTGACTGGGCTCCTTTAGCTCATTCAGGGCTTAGATCGCCCACAGCTGATTGGCTTTCACTAAGTTTAATAGGGGGTGGCCTTCTGGTGACGTAAAGAAAGTCAGTAAACAAACAAAAAATACCTGCAAATGTTGTGTTAATATTTTAACAAAAATTTTGTTGTTGTTTTTTGTCATCTTTCTCGGTTACCTGGGTCGATAAGGGAGCAAAACTATATACATGGAAATAGGGTGTAATTCAGAGATTTCAGGAACTAAAGGTATAGAGTAATGGAACATTTTTTCTGACTTTTCCCGTTGTTTGTAATACTTAGAAAAGAGGGAAAAACTAATATGCAATGATTTATGCATATGCGTAGAAATGCTTTGCGTACAAGTCTGAAACTAAGGGATTAGCAACATTTTGCAAAATAGGGTTGCAAAATGCCAAAGGAGTGAACTGACCTGGAGTCAGAGCAAAAATATTAGAGCACAGAATCCAAAGATTGTCTTTTAAGATGGTTTTAAGACATTCCTAATTTAGTATTAGTTATTAAGGTATAACAATAGGTTCACACCAGCAAGTGAGATGAGAACAAGAAAAGACTTTTAATAACTTTTTTTTTTCTCTGTTTTTACAATTATTGCAAACCGTGTTTTAAAGAATGCGTAATTAGTGTAGGATGATGCAGTCTGGATTTGAATCATTCATTTTTATATTGATCAAATACCAGAGTTTGACAAATGTTAAAAAGCATTGAAAATATCCCCATTTTGTGATTTCACACATTAATAGAGGTTTCATAGATTCAAAAAATAAATTTCCAGTTTACTTTTGATCAGTCTAAATATTTGAGATTATAGCAGGAAAATCAATTGCGATGATGACTGAATAAAAAAACCTGTTACCTAGTCCTTTAGTTAAGTTAGGACTAAAATCTTGAAATCAGACTGTGTTTTGTTTGATTAGCCGGGAGGAGGCCTCGGGGAAGACCCAGGACATGCTGGAGGGACTATGTCTCTCGGCTGGCCTAGGAATACCTTGGGGTTCCTGGAGGAGCTAGAAGAAGTGGCTGGGGAGGGAGAAGTCTGGGCCTCCATTCTGAAGCTGCTGTCCCCGCAACCCGATCCCGGATAAGCGGCAGAAAATGGATTGATGGATGAATGGATGGATGCATAGCCAGAATGTTGCCTTTAATTTTCAAATGACTTAAAATTAAAGGAAGCTTTCTCAATGCTTTAATTACTGAGAGTTGCCTTTTCAACATATTTTAAAATTTTATGTTTCGTAAGTAAATATTGAAGAAAAGTTCTCACTGAATTCTACTTGAATCTTTCCTCATGTTGACAACCACGAATTCCCTTCATCCTGCTGTAATAAAGCTGGAGTGTTATAACAATACATGAATAGGCAAAGTAAAAATAGACTTGTTTTTGTAGTAGTGATTAAGTCTGAGTAAAGGAACTTCTCCCAATCCTGTGGAGCAGGGTGACCCGTCTATGGCTAAGGTGGTGTTGGTATTCAAGATTGTTTTGCTTCGTTCAGGTAGTGATGACGCTCTCCAAGTGTTATTTATTGTTTTATTTATGTTAGTTTAGCTAGCTTTGCAAACAGTGACTCTCCCTCCAAGGAGAAGATGGATGTGTCTCTGATAGGGAGCCCTAATGCACATGAAAACAAGCCTGTTGGAAAAAACTAACTTTCCTTTTAGCTTATGGTCAAACCTTAACACAGGGTTTCTTATAAGATCTCAACACTATAATGTAACAATACCACATTCAGACACAGCAAGCACAGAACTACTCTATACCGTGTTGCAATAAATCATAATCACCATCTAAATGGGTTAATCCATTGACTTTTCTGCTGCTTATCCAGGTCAGGCCACATTAATAGAAAGCACTAAAAATGTGATATAAAATGATTAATACTGGCCTTCCAATACCATTCATTCTGTTCCACTTTATTTTCACACCACTGAAACAAGAACTTTAACTTGTTTCACAAATGCATGTCTAAAGGTTGAAAATCAGTTTGCTAAAGCGGTGTTTTGAAGTTTCTCAAGCTTCTTCAACTAAAGCTGTGAAAGTGAAGAAGATGCTATGTTCTGCACCTTAAGTTGATGAGACATTTTAGGTTGAGTAACATAATTTCAATTGTTGCAGTTTTCTCAAATACCACAGTGTCATATTGTCAAAGAAACTGAAACTTCAACCAAGTTTAAATAAGACAAGAGACTGTGGCACACTTTGAAGGAGTTCAGGTTTCACATAAGAGAATATTGTTAAATCGGTTGTGTGAGGCCCATGTCAAAGTCAAGGTCTTTGGGCCAAATCCGACCCGCCATAGCTTTTTATGTGGCCCTGTAAATTGTAGACTTAACAATAAGTGTGCTTAAATATCATGTTATCAATCAAATGAATGCAGTTTTGATCTGGTTTCTGCCTAATTATATCAATCAGTCCCTCCAGTTTCTTGAGAATTGTCAAGAAACTGGAGAATCCCCATGCAAAATCCCCACACTTTTCGCCCTAATACATAATTGGGAGTTTATTGCAGATTTTTCTCAAAAATTGCCAAAAACTTTCTTACTTGTAATTAACAGCTGCCTCAGTCTTAATTGATGAAAGATCCACAATCTATACAGCGAGTAATAAAAAGTCGCATTTACCATCATAAATAAGCTGAAATATCGTAAATATTTCCAAATTAGTACCACAAACACTTTGATTTTTATTGGGAAAAAAATCACAAAAAGAATCATGAAATCCTGGAGGGACTGAAAAGATGTTCAACAATAATATTTAATTTTAAGAATCCATTGATATTTCAAAAGTTTGTGAACAAGTTTTATTAATACATTCTGGTGCAACCGGCCCTTTAAGAGGATTCATGATTTTGATTTGGCCCAAATTGAAAATGAGTTTGACACCCCTGGTGTAAGGGATGTAATGTTTAGAGCAGCGTTTCTCAACCCTGGTCTTCACACCCCCCTTTCCTGAATATTTTAGGTGCTTCCCTTCTGCCACATACCTGAATTGTATCTCTGGGTGATTAACATGCTTCTGCAGCACTTGATGGTCATGCAATCATTTGAATCAGCTGTTCTGGAATAGAGGCACATCTAAAACATGCAGAGCAGGGGGGTGGCAGGGACCAGGGTTGAGAAACACTGGTTTAGAGGGCGAGTAATGTCTGGCAGTGATGGCACAGGTCAGAGATCATCTGTGTCTTCTTTCTACAGCTCTCCAAAGGTTTACAAATCCCTGGTGGCTGGCAGTAATGTTTCTGCAGACCTGGTCCTTAACTGTACCAGTTTGGATTACGGTTTGTTAGAATACTGTCAGTGCACCAGTAGTAGAAATCTGTGTGTTAGTTTTCTAGAGTCTGTGCTGAGACTCCTCAGTCGCTGCATGTTCTCCTGTCCACAGTAGCCTGTGGTTCTCAGTGATTTCTTTAACCTTAGTAGCAGCTTGTTTTCCTGCTGTCATGATTCAGTAGAAGGAATCATCACTACCTGACATGCAGCCAGAACTTGTGTTAACATCTGCTAACTGTAATTATGATGTTTGATTTACATTTGGCTGTTCAATCAAAGTTGAAGCATACACAGCAGGGGGCATAGTTCATACCGCTGGAGAGCTCTAGTGTACGGAAGATGGTAATGCCTGCCGTATGTCTGTCAAGAATCAAAAGCTGCATAGAAAAGCAATTTCATGATGAGTGTCAATGAAATTATTGCATCAAAAGAGCATCCATTCCTACAGGGTAGAGCAGTGTGCAAGGTGAAAGCTGTTTTATAATTGTTGGATCATTCTTGGCCTATAAGTGTTCTTCAACATGTACAATGTGACAGATGTAGAGGGAAAGTAGACCTTGTGTGTTCACATTGGAATGCAGTAGAAGAAGTGGAGTGCAATTGCTTTGTTTGTTTGTCCCTGGGATCATCATAGGTTTTATAAAGTATCCAATTCATTTTGTTGTTGATATATGATTATGTGCCTTTCCTCTCTTTTATCTGCTCACATGCACACTGCTGCACACTTATATAACCATAGCATTTAAGACCGGTGACAGTCTTATGTTACACATAACAAAAACTAATTAAGCAGACCAACACCTCTTAGAGAGGCTGCAGAGTGAGAGATGTTAAAAGCAGAACTCGCGCTACAATCTTTGCTTTACTTGTTGTCAACAATGAGGTTAGCTGAGTGATGTTCCTCTGTATTTGTTGCATTTGTATGACTTGAAACATTTGATCCTTTTTGGCTTTTAAGTCTCTTTATATATATATATATATATATACTGTTTTATATGAAATCTCAAATTGGCAAACAGACCTGGGAAACAGACAAAATGGAAAATGTGTCTCTTCAACAATTTATTGTTTGTTTTTTTTTCCTGCTGTTTTATTCTGTGCTCATGTGAGGGATTCTAGGTTTATGAGGGCAGTTTAAACACATAAATAATGTTATTTTTCCCCAGTGTCCCTGCAAACACACACAGCTCAATATCGCAATTCAGTATTTGAGTAAGTTTTAAAAATCTTACTCAACAACAACAATAATGGATGCAGGAGGAAATATTCATCTGTAAGAGGTGTACCAACTCATTTAAACTCTTCTGCAGCACCTAACAGGATCCCCCCCCACCCCCCAAGTATTGTCTTTAGTTGAGCTCCATCAGTTTTCATCTCCCTGCTGAAGAAAGCATCAATCACTGTGATGCTGCCAATTTTTTATTATTGTATTGTGTATTTTGGTCTCCAAGATTCTTTCTGTGCCATATTAATAGTCCAGGTACCCACGCTAACAACACCATATCAAGACCCTTCATTCAACATCTCAACACCCTACTGATGTGTGTTGTTGCTTATGTTGAGGAAGTGGAGACGGGTGCCAAGGTAGCACCACAAAACACAGGCAGCAGCCACCTGACCGTCCTGGGGAAGCGCAGACTTATCTAATGCAGCTAGGTTTGGTTCTGCTGTTGCACCTGGTCATACAAAAACACCAGGAAAGGATGGACCGATGCATAACACTGATACTGTGGGTCACACTCTGTGTGCATGTCTGAAAGTGGCTTCTGTTCAGTCTTGTTCAGGCATTAATTATATCAGCCAGACCTGCTAGACAGCTCCGTGAGTTTTAAGGCTTACCACACCTTCATTCCTCCAGACTGTAAGCAACCTCATCAGACTGTGATGAAGTTATTTCACTGTTTTCCTCTCAATACACTCAACTCAGTCTGAGCCCAGAGAGGCGATGATAAAATATTTTCTCCTTCCTTATCAAACAAAAGCGGTTTCTTCCTCCTTTTACACTGGGTGTAAGTCCTTATTTGTATGGCTCATTGTGTTGAGATCTGGCTTTCCTTGAATAAATACATTTCCTAAGTAGTTGGATGTAAAAAGAGACTCATGAGAGATAGGCAAACGGCTAGAAGAAAAAGCAATTTCTTTGAGTTTTTATTTTTTCAGTGTTTCCTTTTGTCCTCGTATCAGCTGCTACAAAAATAAAAGTTCAGGCTGAACTTATGCTATGTTCCAGTTACTTCAGCATTTACAACTCAATACTAGGTGTGAGATCACACACCCAAGGTGACATCATTCCAGTTAATGCAGTTAGAGAATTTGTTATTTCAGCAATAGACACTGTTCATAACACCTATGAACATCATTTTAAGTTTATTTACCAAAAGTGTAAACCAATTTGTGCTTAAAGTTGCAGGCACAATATGCAACTTTTACAAGTGTGTCTTATATTTGCAAATATATATTTTCACCACAGCAAACATATATGGCTATATATGCTTATATATGCTATATATGCTTCATGTTAGGAGCATATATAGTTCAGTTAAACTAGCCTTTTTAAGTTACACAAATAAATGTGACAAAAAGTGACATGGTAAGAGTAACAAATCATTGCTTGCACTGTAAGTGTCCAAAAAAATCCATTCTGTCATTTAACAGAATATTGTCTGAATTGTTCTTCACTTATTGCAGCTGGTGGGTGATTGTTTCACTCAAAGAAAAAAAAAAAACCTGCGGTAAAACTTGCTGTAAAAACATTTCCCCATTAATTTCTTTGATTTTTTTTCTACAGTGTTAGGGATGTTTTCCATGGTCTCAGAAGCTTTGTTGATTTGAACAGGGTGTTCAGATCAACTACCCAAGCTCTACAATGAGGAAATTTATTATTAAATTATATTACTTTTGAACAAAACGACAAATGTGCATCTCACGTTTAACAAATTTTAATGATCATCAAGAGTGTTGGTAAAACTATTATGTGGACTAGCAAAACAAAAGTAGGACTTTTTGCAAGATGTTCATTCCTTAACATCTAGAGTGTAACCAACACAGCAATAAAACATAGTGTGATGTTCTGGTCCTGCTTTTCAGTATTTAGTGGATAAGACCATTAATTCTGAGCTGTGGCAGAAGAATGCCTGTTCATTAGTTTGTGATGTTGAAATGAGGCTCACTTGGGTTATACAGCTGAACACTGATCCAAAGCATGGATTAGGTTGCCTCTGACTGGCTCAGAGAAAAAGAAATTGTTGGAATAGCCTAGTCCAGGGGTGCTCGATACGTCGATAGTGGGAAGATTTTGAGTCAATCTCAGCAGTAGACACACTGAACGCCACCAGGACGCTGAGACTAGCACTTCCTCTTCTGACAGGCTTATCAAAATATTTACTACGATCCTAAATGTTTGTAGCTTCATTAATGAATACTACTTAAAAAAATATCAACGAAACATGTTAAATTTAATAATCTCAGTAATGTTGTGTGTTTTGGTTCCATTAACAAAAAAAGGCGACTCGAAGACCGACTGACTAGCAGAGCAGGACTTTAAATTAGCTACTCAAATCACCGCTGTGGACTACCTCGTTCATTTGTGAGTATTCGCAATATACATCTAATAGGACAAATATATTTCATTAAGTTTCAACAAACAAAACTTCTACTGCGATGTGAAAGTAAATTAATTGTATAATAACTTCAATAGATTTGTCTTTACCTTTACAGTGCTCTTTGGCTCCTCCTCTCAGTCTGTAGTTTCTCATATTAAGGTCATCAAACCAAAGTTCAGATCTACCATAACTGACTGACATCTGCTGGCGTCAGATTTGCAAACAGCTTCTGACTGAGAAACTACCTCCTTCCAGTGTCAGAATCTCACTGAGGAAGAACATGCATTAGGCTTTATATCACTTCATTATTTCTGCCATAATTGATGTACATTGATGTAAGTATAATTTGCTATTTTTATGTCTTTGTGTCATGAGATCTCAGCCAGATTTTGGTTTCAAAAAGTTTGGGCTCTTGTGGCCTAGTCTAAGACCAAGTTTAAATCCAATTGATATGATGTTATATGACCTCAAACATGCTGGATAACAGCATTGTGTAAAGAACAGTGAGTAAAAATTTCATTGACATTTGTCATACTGCTTGATTCCAGTATGTAGGTGGAGCAGTTAGGTTTTTACTTATGTCCAGCTTTGTTTGGTAAAATGTCTCTCACCTGAAACATCTCAATGTCACTGAATTGCATATAAATGCTTAGAGATGCCAAGTTTAAGACAAAATCTTTGTCTTTCTTAAGGTGTCTTGTTTGCCCATCCTCTTTGTTTTGGCTGCTCAGGCATTCATCATGTTCCGATAGAGACCAGAACCTGCGGCAGCCAACATGCTGAGGCGTCTCGACAAAATCCGGTTTCGGAATCAAAGACGAGACGAGTTCCTTGACCCGACCGAATCGCCCAACACATCGGACACAGAATGCAGTGACGACGTTGTGATGAAAACGCGCTTCTTGCCCAGGGAGCAAGAAGAGCTGAGGGAACCTGAGTCAGAACAGCAGACGGAAGCCCAGGTGCAGGAGCACACGACAAAACTTTTGCCTTTGATCCAAAAATAAAACTCATGTTATGTTGCTTATTTTGTGTTTGTTTGCCCAAGGCTGGTCCTGGATCATTTCTGGCAGGTGTCCAAGAAGAGCCAAAGACTGATTTGAATGAGGTGAAAGGACTTCTAGAAATCGCTTTGTTAGAAAAACACTTCTTACGTGAGTATATAGTGCCCTTTACTGAGCCATACAAAAGTATTGATATTCTGAGTTTTAAACAACAGAGTATTTTTTGGGAATTTTTAAGGCACAATAATACAAAGTAGTTTAGAATTGTAAAATGGAGGGTTAATAATGCAAAGAAATGTCAGAAAGTATGGCATTCATTTGTATAAAGCAATCCTGTGCTCTGCCAACCCTAAGTAACATCCAGTTACTACAGATAGGTAAGTAATGACAGATTTGGCCTTGTTGAAGGCCATATGTGTTGCGATATGTTGTAGCAGATGTAGAAAGCATGGCACACTTGTTAGATTTTTATTTGTGAACATTTTTGAAAACGGCATAATTTTTCATAATTTTTCTTTGTTGGTCTGTCACATAAACACTGTTAAAGCCTATCTGTTTCCACCACTACCCCAAAAGGACTCTTTTAATTTGTAATTAGTCATCACTTAATTGCAGTATTTTAGTGTTGGGTTGTAATGCACAAAGTCAAAAAAATAAGTCCCTTCTCTCTTCAAGGTGTCCAGAATTGTTTTGTACCAAGAATTGTTTTGTACCAAGAATTGTTTTGTACCAATTGTTTTGTTTCCACATAAAGGAAACTCATCTCACAATACAACTGCATGCTGCATAATCTGTCAATATTTGCCTTCTTTATGTAATGCTCCAGCAGCTATTTATAACACTGCAGTCCTAATTGTGTTTCACATTGGCATGCACGGGCACACACCTCTTTCTATCTTCAAAAGGATTTTGAATTGATTTCCATTCATGTTGTATTCATTTCTACCCCTGGCCCTTATCTTAAACCTCACCATTAGCGGTGCATACCTAGCCCTAAACTTTACCTTCAGTCTCCTGTGCAACACACATTCAACACTTTGCAAGAATACATACAGAAATAGAATACTAAGAGTTGTTGCTCCTAAGTCTACAAAGTGTTGGCTCATGTGGTGTACGTAATTTACTATAACTTGAGTTTACTCGTTTTGTAATTTGTTAGTTTTTTGGTCCATCTCTTCCTCACATCACATGAAACTTGTTAATAAATCCTAACTGGGAGAGAAATCAGGTTTACTTTCTTAATGTTCTACATAAAAACATATGATTCTTCACCTTTCATTTGCATATTAACTATTGATTTTTCATATTAATTATAAGACATTTGGAGAAAAAAAGAGTTTTCTAGAAGTAGGTCTTTTTGTCTTCATTGTGACTCGTCACTCTTTCAGAGGAGGAGCTGAGGAAACTGAAAGATGAGTCCCACATAGATTCACTTAAACAGGAACTGGAGAAAGAACGATGCAAACGCATTGAGCTGGAACAGAAAGTCAATGATGCCATAAAATTAGGGTGGGTTGTTTTACAAGACTTTCCAATTTAATTTTTCTTTATTTCTTGACTGACATTTTATCTATCTCCTCAGAGTTGAGGATTTTCCATCTCAGTCACCAAAACCTCCATCCCCTCAACCTTCTCTAAGCAGCAGTACAGGTTAGAACTCTCACTCCTTGCTTTGTCTTTTTCATATTGTTTTAAGTCTGGAAAAATTTAATTTCCCAGTCAGTTTTTGTAATCACTTACTCAAACCTCTTATTTTATTAGATAAACATAAAGAGACTCTATACAACAACTTCCTGAAATGGCTTTACAATCGTTTTGGAGTTTACATTGAAGACTTCCGCTTCCAGCCAGAGGAGACAACTGTGGAGACAGAGGAGCCACTAAGTGCAAGGAGGTAAGGAAAATGCTAGACATGTCTCTGAGAGGAGCATTTAGAGTGAAAAGGTTCTAATGAAAGTTGAAAATTGAGCTGATGTGTTGTAATTGATCCTCAGGCTGACTGAAAACATGAGACGACTCAGTGAGTATTTTTGTCTTTGATCTCGTGTGTATTCTTTTCTGCAAATAATTAGAAGTATGGTAGAGTATTATTTTTATATAGGAGAAAAAATAATATGCTTGCTGAAAGATAAAAAATAATAAACATTAGAGGTCCCTTGATGAATCCCTGTGGAACCCCACATACAGATCCTTTTGAGTACTTTTGGTTACACAACCCCACAGATGCTTTGCTATACAACATTTTCTTTCCACAAAAATTAACAGCAAGAAAGATGAGTCTGATATGCTGTTCTGCCTGACCTTGTGGTTTTAGAACGAGGGTTCAGACCTGTGACAAACTTCATGAAGAACCTGTCTGCCTTATCCAGCTGGTACTCTGTGTACACGTCTGCCATTGCCTTCATTGTAAGTCCATACACAGACAATGTCTCCGTGCTCCACTAAGCACCACACACATCTATTAAATAGTAGTAACAGTGTCCAAGCATGAAATATATTAAAATATATAATTAATAATTATCCAATGCAAACCTGACACTTGGGGCTGGGTGATATACAGTAGTTGAAAATGTATCATGCTATAAAGGTTTCTTATCAATGGATATTGATAATTATTGATTTTTTTGTTTGTTTTTAATATGTGTAATACTGCCAAATACTCGTGACCTTTCCTGCTTCTTATTTGCAGCTTCCTCTCGAGCTGTTGTTCTCCTCCATTCACTCCATGCTGTTATTTTTTATTTTTAAGCAGTTATGAGTCCCGAAAGTGCTGCTGTCCAAGTTACTCAACAGGCTGTTGCTAGGTAACCAAAGAGTGTGTGAGTTAGTTGACGCCACCCTTATGTAGAGACTGAGCAGCTAAAGTCGTTCCTCTGCCTACATCCTCCAGAATGTTGTGCAGTTCTGAATTTAAGTTCAGTGAAATTACTGAAAATTCTATTGGACGTATTTTTTATTGATATTAATCTCTTGTCTATGGTGATATAAATTGTGATTGATGTGTTGCCCAGCCCTACTCGTTTTGTATTTGTAGCCTTGTATCTGTTGATGAACAACTACCAAGAACTCATTTTACATAGCTGTAGCGATTTATAGCTCAGGTGGGTGAATCTGAAGAAAAACTAGTATTTGTGATTCCTGCCTTTATGACTGAGTGTGAAAAGAATTCCCATTTAAAGTTGTCCACAAACCTTGCAGGTGAAAGGTGTTTTAATCAATTAAATCAATTAATGCTTGCTTTGCATGGAACATGTGAGTGGCAGGATTGGGCCTTTTTTATTGTTTTCATCAGCAGAGGGAGGGATCCTGACAAACAGGTTCACTTCATATTTTGTTATATGGAATAGAATTTGGTCAAAATTAAAGTGAATTCCCATCCCATCGTACAGTCAGATCCGTCTGCATCCATCCACACTGTTGATGATGTTGCATAGCAGCCTCTCAGCTGTGGTTACGGTCATCAGTGTGTCAATGTTTGTGTGAATGGAAATGACAAATTTCATTGTAAAGCATCTTTGAACTTTAGAAGTCAGCTGTATAAGTCTGTTGTCATTCAATTTAAATTACGCCCAAATTACAGCATAACACAGTAGACTTAAAGCCAGTGAGTTGTGTAATGGCAGTTGGTGAACCATTCTGGAGAAACTTTTAAGATGGTGCCTTACAGAAAAACTGGCTGTGTGTATTGACAGATGTACATGTATGCAGCGTGGCATGGCTGGGTCATCCCCATGTTCCTGTTCTTTGCAATTCTCCGCCTTTCCCTGAATTATCTCATTTCCAGGTGAGCTACCCAGCACATTCAACCACTCTCATATTTAAAGACAGACCCAGACAAAAGATAACTTCGGGTTAAACTGCAAGTCATGCTCTTATTCAGAACAGAAACTTTACTTCAGGAATTCCGTAAGATCAAATAAAATCTTGGTTAAAAAAATGTTTTAGTACTGACACTTTAGTGGTTCTATTATTATGCTTCACCCTTTAAGGCTATTGCTAATGGGCTCGGTCTTCCTCAGGATGTGATGCGCCCTGAATGGTGCGCATATTAATATTCGCAGCTAATATTCGTTGGTTACAATACGTAACCAATACCTAACCAGCGTTACTGTTTTTAACCACAGGGAATTAAAAAGAGTTGTTCCATAAGAAACTACACAAGCACATTTCCTAACTCTTAAGTATTTATTATGTGTGCGTGCGTGTGTGTATGTATGTATGTATATATATATATATATATATATATGTATATATATATATATATATATATTTATTTCTTGTTTAACTTTATCTTCCCATGATAAACCACTCTCAGAGGCTGGAGGATCCAGTGGAGTATTGTACCTGAAGTGTCTGAGCCATTGGTGAGGCATCTCTTCTTAACTCTATCAGACACACTTATTATAAAAAATGTTAGGTTTTTTTTTTACACCTACAGAAGTTGTTGATTGAATAAAAATTGTTGAGGCTGGTTCCTGGCTCACGGCTCTCTTGTTTCCAAGGAACCTCCAAAGGAAGACTTAACTGTATCTGAGAAGTTCCAGTTGGTTCTCGATGTTGCTCAGAAAGCTCAGGTGAGAGAATGTGCACTAAGAGATTGTGTAGGTCAGAACTGAAACCTCTTTTTAAAATATTTCACTCATCTTAATCCAATCATTCAATCATTGTGAAGCTTTGATCTGTTGATACCAACTGTGAACAATTTTAGTTTAGGGTCCATGATACAAGAAGATGTAATAACAGTAGGGATGTGCCGATCAGGTTTTTTCCTGCCGATCCCGATACCGATCACCCCTGAGGGCCGATCGCCGATTCCGATCCCCGATACCGATCACATAATTATTATTTATTTATTTTTTATCATAAACACTACTGTTATATTATGTGGAAAAAGGAACCATGAATTCACCTTAATTTAGACAAAAACTTGTTTTT
>CAEGAF010085401.1:0-26416 GCA_903067075.1 Micropoecilia bifurca | reverse complement strand
CCAGTGGAAAATATTCAAAACAATACACAGAAATGGAAAGTTTAACTTTTCTTAAACCCAGTTCAGTATTATAGACCAATGTTAATTTAACAAAAATGGGTGTCAATCTTTTAACACTTTCAAAAGTGTTACTTTAACACCTGCTGACTTGGACACATATAGACACTTTTGGGTGTTAATTCAACACCAGCATTTTTACTGTGTACTTTTCTGCTTCAGATAATCAAGACCAGTGGCGCAAAAGGTGGGTATGCAGGGTATGCAACGCATAGGGGCGCAGCACCAGAGGGGGCGCCAAGAAAACATCTTTTATTTCATTTACTCCATGCTTCCTGCAAAGCATGAAATATCCTGACCAGAACGAACGTTGCTCTTGCCACTGTGAAAACAATTTTCTCTATTTTATTTTGGTGCATGTTATTTTTCAGATTTCCTTTCATTATAAAAAGTCATTCAGATCAAACAGGTTTTCTAAAAAAAAAATTGAGTTCTCACCTCTTTTTTGGATTAAATATAAAGTTCCATTTGCTTTAATTTAGACATGTATTGTCCTGGATCTTCCTTATGTTGTAACTCCAGCTGCTGCTTCTGATTCCCTCTCCCTCCCCACCACCTCTTGGTAAACGTCAATTGTGGACTTTGTGTCACAATCCTCTCAAAGTTGAGAATAACTCTGTTCTAACGCACGTTTTCCCAATACTCAACATTCAATATGCTTGGGTATGTCTCTCTGTAAACAGTTTGCCTATTTAACAATGGACTTCGTAGTTTACCTTCACGGTAAGTTATTCTTCCCTGCACAATCAAGTCAGTAGTCTTCACCATGTCTATACTGGTTATAGCCATGACATAACATGTCTGTTTTTAAAACTGTTTTCATTCTGAGGAACAGAATTTTGGGTTTTCATTAGCTATCAGTCAGAAACCGTTGATTATTTATCCTTCTGTATGTAATGAGTCTATATAAGTTTTACTTTTTGAATCGAAATAAATAAACTTTATCATGAGATATGATCTGACATGCACCCATATGCAACAAAAAACTAACTTGAATGTGTTAAACTGCTTAATAAATACAGACTGTTTGTATCCCATAATAATTATATCAGAGCAAATTACAAATATGCCTTACTATAGAGAAAAGGAAACTTGAGACACGGTTTTGCATAATGTAACAGTTTACTTAATTACAGTCCAGGCTGCTTCCAATTTATTGTTTCATTTGAACTCCGGGTGGAGCCAGAAACATCCCTTTGCTGCTATAAAAAATGATGGCAGTGGCTCAAACCTGTAAACACAGGGATTTTTGATAACTGGTCGGTAGGTGATGCTATCATAAAGAGGTCTGTCACTGTACAGCTCATCCAGCTCGGTTCCGGCCAAGGGGCGCTGAGCTCCGCCCACAATGAACAACGGCTGAGCGCTGATTGGTTGGTTTCAACGTCAGTCTTACGTCGTCCCCTAGCAGAGAACAACATTCCCCCCCCCTGCTCAACGCTAGAATTGAATTCATAGGGCGCAAATATGGAAGGAAACTGCCAGAGAAAAACACTCTTGCTGAGCTCATGAGCGGGCCTAGGAAGGATGATGTGAAGGATTTCACTGGTGTGACGCCGAATTATTGCCCAGTTAGCTAAAAAATAGTCGTTAAACTGGGTTGTGTTGGAGTCAGAAAGGACGGTTCGTCTCTGATACACTGCTAGCATTTGAGGTCTTTACTGAAGGGGAGGAAAAAAATGAGGTTCGCCCAGTTTTTGTTGAAAAACGGCTCGTTAGCTGGGATACCGAAACAAGTGGAGAGGTTTTCCAAGTTTTCGCCTTCCCCATTGTCAATGAAGCAGTTTATTGACTTCGGTAAGTGGTCCTGGTTCCTGGCGTTATATGCTCCATGTACACAAACTATACATTCACACTGCTAATACGCAACTGGCGTTACTTATTGTCGTAATTTAGCAAAGTACAGGTCGAGCCCAGATAACTGCAGATACTGCGTTATTGTCTAGGAGGCTTCCAGATAATTTGTACAAACAATTCATTTGTACACGTTTATCTTTTAGGAGTTTGTTGTGATGACGTGGTAATTGTTATCGATGCGGCTCATGTGACCACAGGCTCTGCTAATGCATGTGAGAAGACGTCATTTGTGTTCCTGCGACAGGAGCTTCCGGTTAGACTGGCCAACATCATGAAAGAAATTGATTACCTCCCTGACAAGCTTCTTGGCACTCCATCTGTAAAGCTCCTGACAAGCTGGTAAGGATACCTGGACTTTTTAGATTCACTGTGCTGGACAGAAAACATGTCGCCAAACATCAGGAGTTGGTTGGTTCCCATTATCCTATAGGGGGTTGCAGAACTTTTCCTTCCAGTACCAAAGTCCTCTTCTGATTACACCATACAGAAAATCTTCCTTGCATTTAATCCTTTCAGAGTAACAAACCTATTTCCATCTTTAGCCTTAATGATCTTCACTTTAATTAGACATGAAGATTAGGTTACATTCAAGCTGCAGCAAATCTATTAAATATTGATGGATGAGTTGTTTTCCTATGTACTGGATTGTCTGTAAATGTAATTTGATCCAAATATTTTCTTAGTTTAGACAAAAGTGGAATAATGGCATATGAAAAAAATTGTAATTCAAGACTTTATTCTCGATTAGATTCTTTTGAAGATCTCTAGTATCTAGCTGTACTTGTGTTAATCCACCATCCATTTGTCCATCCATCCATCCATCCATGACAGTTTTTGTTTTTCTCCATATTTAAATCCTGATCAATATAAAAAAATATATGCTATGGTAGACCACATGCTAAAAATGCTAGAAAAGTCTTGAAATTTTAATCTTGCCTTTAAATGAGCTTGAGAGTGAGTAATACATTCCTTTGTTTTGCTTTGGACACAGAACAGATTTTTAAATGAATATTGTTTTGCAACTCATGGGTAGCAAAAATGATCATAATGACATTTTGTTTCAGTGTTTGGTTTGAGGCCGTTTGGCCCAGAAATGCCTGAAAGTAATAGTTTCCAGCAACAGGTGATCATCCCTGCATGTTGTTGGTGGTATTTTAAGTCAGTTTGGCTGTGCAAAACCACTGACGTATGCATGTGTGTGTGTATGTGCAAGGGTTTTTTTCTGTATAAAAAAGTATACATTCTCATGTTACAAGTTACTTTTCAAAGTTTGTGATTGTTGCTGGTCAACAACTCACATTCTCTATGTGCCGACATTCAGCCTTAGTGTGGAATAAATGAAATGCGTACGGTTTGTCCTTGTACTGGACGCCGCGAAGCGTTAGCTGGGGGCAGCTCTCCACCCATGTATCCAACCTCCAGGTTTTTTACTGTTTACATAACAGCATAAGAGCCACAGATACAGGCATTTTAATGGGTTTTTTTTGTTTTGTTTCTGCATAACTGAAGAGCTCAGCGGCTTCTCTTTGAAAGCCAAAATATCTCGATGATATATGTTATACTTGTGTCCATTACAGCAGAGATATCTTCGCATGGACAGGCACAAGCTGAAGGTGACTTGAGGGACAAGCTCAGTGCATAGAAAGCACATGCAGTCAGTGACACAGCGAGTCACCTCTCACCCAGATTTCTTTCTCTTTTTTTTTTTTTTTTGCACTGACATAACGTAAGAGAGTGTGAGCTCAGCACTCAGGCCCCCTTGTTTTCCTGGCCTGCACAAGAAGTCCTGCACATGACAGGCAGATATTGTTAATGAGGAAATGGCAAAGTCCGTTCAGTGTGATGTGTAAAGTTTTGAAGAAGATTAGATATTCTTCTGCTGTTTTGTCACTCCTGTTCATAAAACATCAGCTTGTGTTGTTGTTTTTATTTCCTTTTGTGTCCTGCAGGTATTCACAGAGTTTGATGGAGCTTGTTGACTTTTTAGAAAAAGATCCGGACGATAAGGATGTCCTAAAAAAGTAAGCCATTGTATTAGACATCTCACTACGTGTTTGTGATTGTAGTTCAGGTTTTCTTTTGTCATCAGTTTTTTGTAGATGTTATTAGCATATAATTTTATCTTTTCCACTTTGCAAAGCTTACTGGTTCGCCATTTTAGGCATGTTTCCTTTCAATGAGTCAAAACTGAGAGTTTAACAAGTATAGATAATGTAGAAAGAAAAACATTATTATAAAAACGTTTGATGACTGTTTACCTTAAAATGTAAAAACTGCCCCTAAAATAATCAAAACATGAAAAATAGCCTAATTATTGAATAGGCTACTTAAGGACAAGAAGTGCAAAAGATCACAGACATTGTAATTGGTGATATTTTTTAGTTTTTATTTATTTCTTCTCTTACAGAGCCAAAAGAGGAAAATAGTAATAAAAAATAATCCCATCAATACATTTCTGCGGTGTACAAGCATCATTTTGATAAAGATAAACTATACACTAATTGCCCATCATTAGAAGGGAACATCTACCTTAATAATGAAATTTTAAAATGTATATACGCGTTGTGAATTTTTAAATTTCAAAGTTTGAGAAATCACATTAATGTGGAATTTTGGCATAAAAATGTTTAGGAATCCTGGAAAGTGAATGAAAGCGATGACAGGCAGTTGAGTCTATAAGGGTCCGTAACATTTCTTCTTTTTTTTTAATTCAAGTTTCCAACAAAAACAAATGTGTGATTGTCTCAGTTTGGCGCGTCGACGTCTATCAAACAAATATAATTTCTGATGAGCCGAACCCAACGGGAAGCATGTACCCTTGGTTATTAACTTTTTATTCTCTCTTAACCGTAGCTTCACACAGATTCTAGTGAACATCCGGAACCGGCACAACAACGTGGTGCCCACCATGGCTCAGGGTGTGCTGGAGTTCAAGGAGGCGTTCGGCGTGGACCACGTCACCAACCAGAACGTCCAGTACTTCCTGGACCGCTTCTACATGAGCCGCATCTCCACACGCATGCTCATGAACCAGCACAGTCAGTATTGCACTCTGTAACAACTGTGAGTTAATCAACACAGATCAGAACACGCATCAAGTAGCAACTCATGTCAGTAATGGGGCCCTTGTAAATCAAGATAAGTTGTTACCATATTTTGTTTTCTGTATTTAATTGAATCGTTATTTGTGAGCTTTAGTCTTTTAGCCAAAAAAAGTCTGTTTCAAGGTACAATAAAAGTCTATCAAAAAATACGAAACATATTGTTGACATGAAAATGTGCATGTTGATGTTGCTGTGACGACTGAGATTCAGTATGACAGAAATTTTGTACACCGATTCCACCTGTAACGGATGGGCCTAGACTGGACTAGAGTCGGCTCTTATCACAAATGCACTCCACACTTCAGTGGTTTTTTTTGTTTGTTTTTTAAACATATCCTATTTCTTACATTTCACAAGCGTATCTAGCTTGCTGCATACCATCAAAAATACACGCCTCAAAGTCTGGAGTTTTAATGTGGCAAAATGCGAAAAAGTTCACAACTTTAATTCCCTCACAGTTTAGTTTTAATTATCAGCCAGTTTAAACATGTCGGTTTCGTGTTTCCTGTAGCGTTAATCTTCGACGGCAGCGTAAATCCAGCCCATCCCAAACATATCGGCAGCATCAACCCCAGCTGTGACGTGGTGGAGGTCGTAAAAGGTAATGAGTGATCCTGACTTACTGTCTGTACGCACAAACGCTGTTTTCACCAGCCCTTGTTTGACCTTTTTATTATATTACAATGTGAGAGTACGTGCTTTAAGCAGGAAGTAGTGTCATCATGGTGTATATGGTGGGAACTGGTCACTGTGACATCCATGGGACACAAAATGAAAAAAAAAAGAGGATCCGATGCTCACCGTTTAGCTCAGGTTGCCATGTTTTTGGTTGTTTGAAATTCTGGTAAAGCAGTAACAAGGTTTGGTGTCGTGTACCTTCACAGATGCCTATGAGACCTCCAAGATGCTGTGTGAGCAGTATTACCTCACCTCTCCTGACATGGAGATAAAGGAGGTAAACTGTAAGTCAAATGCATTACATACTTTCTATTTTTAGCATGCGGCTTTGTTTCCTTCAGACATCTCCTGCAGACCTCACTGTCTCTCTCTTTCCCTCTGCCTCGACGCGTTAGTTTTTTTCTGTCTTTTGCAGGCAGCAGTCTCTGCTCTTTTTCTTTTTTTGTTATTACTGAATGTCAGGATGTCTGTTTCCTGTCAGCTGACTGACAAAAACCACTAGTCAGCGTCTAAATGAACTCCTGTTGAACCAGGCAGAGACTCTTAAAATGAGTCTCTGCATTTTTTAGGGTTACTATTGGAAAACTTAGATCAGTTGCAAATATCAGCGTCCTACTACAAAACAGCACATTCTAGCATTTTAATTATGTGGCTGATTTGACATGTTGGGGCAATTTGTGCTACAAATCCTATTTTATCCTAGGATAAGTAATTTGTGCAATCCCGCTTGGGACTGTTAGCAGGTTTTACTATATGTAATCTCTGATAAAGTAAGAGTTTGCTCTTGTTTTGTGCTTTGCAAGCCCTAAATACCACGCATGTCCCTTCCAACCTGTAACACCTGATGCAAACGAACACCCAGCAGAATAGATGATAATGTAATGTAACACAGTGCAAGATCTAAATGAGATCTATTTAAATGTGAATCTGTGCTCTTCTCTATGCAATACTGCATGCTGTGAATTGTCTCCCAGCTAAAAGCCCAGGCCAGCCCATCCACATCGTATATGTTCCTTCACATCTCTACCACATGCTGTTTGAACTCTTCAAGGTACGTCACCCGAATTACAGGGGGAAAAAAAACTCTCCCTTGAGTTTTTCCTGTAGTTTCTCATCTTTTTCCTCCTCTCAGAACGCCATGAGAGCCACCGTAGAGACACACGAGACGAGCCCGTCGTTGCCCCCGATTAAAGTCCGCGTCTCACTGGGCATTGAGGACCTTACTATCAAGGTATAAAACCAGTGCTGTTCACACAGACTATTTAGCATACAAAATATGGCTCCAGATGGGAACGTTTCAAGTCTCTGTACCTCAGATGTCGGACAAAGGTGGCGGAGTCCCCCTGAGGAAGATTGAACGTCTTTTCAGCTACATGTACACCACGGCTCCCAGTCCCGTCCACGTGGACATGTCCAGAAACGCTCCGCTGGTAAGACTAATTGTTCCCACTCTTGCTTTTAACAAATGTTTTTTTTTTAACAATCTTAAAATTCAAGTCAAATTTTCTGTTTTGTTTTGGAGAAGTCTTGCTTTAATTTTGAACTCCAAATAAAAGTAAAAATAATATGTAGCGCTCTGTAAGATGGACATAGTTTTACATAATCAAACATAGTTGCAAAGTCGGCTGATTACGCAGCGAAGGAATGCAGTCGGGACACATGTTTGGATTGAAGCTGCAGTCAGATGAGTGAGTAAGGAGGTGTTGTGTTGGGAGACCTTTACAGAGTGTAGCTTATAGATGTAATGTTGGAATAATCCATGTTAATCTGCACAGGCTACATTGTTAAGAGTCACCTTCTTGTTTTGTGTTTCGTTTATACCTTTCAGGCCGGTTTTGGTTATGGTCTTCCCATCTCTCGCCTTTATGCCAAGTACTTCCAGGGAGACCTGCAGCTCTACTCCATGGAGGGTTACGGCACTTCAGCTGTCATATATTTAAAGGTGAGAGCGGATCAGTTTACAGCAACGCTTTTGAAGCTATAAATGTCCTCGAATAAATCACCAAAACACAAAGTCGATCTCCATCTGATGAATGTCAGACTGATATCGGGTATCTCTCAAAAATATTTTCTTCTGTATTATAGTATTTTATAAATTTGTGATCAACTGAAGAAGTGTTTGTTCGAATTATTATTTTTTTTCTATGCCTTTTGGATGGAGGCTGTTGCCTAGACTGTTTCATTATTATTTTTCCTCTAAAGGTCTTTGATTTGTATTTTAACTATGCAAATTAAACTAAAATGGGTATCTAAAAATAATCAGATTCCAAAGCAAATTAGGAAACAACCAGGATGTCATGGTTGATATTTCATGATATTGGATCCCGAGACTAATTATTTATTCTCTGACATTTCTGACCAGGCCCTGTCCTCGGAGTCGGTGGAGAGACTTCCTGTTTTCAACAAGTCGGCCCTGCGGCACTACCAGAGCACCATAGAGGCAGACGACTGGTGCATGCCCAGCAAGGAGCCAAAGAAACTGGGCAAGTACGAGAGGACCCAGTGATGGCGGACCCAGGAGGAAGCGGACGAGACTCTGGAACCGTTTGAATGAAAAGTGTAAAAACAAGCAAAAGAGAAAAAAAGCTAAGTTTTGAGGAGACGATGAAGTCTATCACATGACCGAACTCTGATTTCTCTGTGTGAAATGTGGGATCTTCTCCCAGACAGAAAAGCTTCAGGAGAGAAACTTTCTTTCAAGGAGAAATGGAGAAACATAAAAACACATTTCAGACCAGCTTAACCTCACAATACCTCATACACACACACACACCACTTGTAAGTCTGTGCTGCTAATGGAAGATGATGAAGAAAAAAAACAAAGCTAAGAGTTTAATTTGTTTCACACATCAGTTGGTAGATACAAGCGCTAAACCCGCTTCTGTTGAGAAGTGTCTTCACACACAAAACACTAAGGAACTTTAGGAGAGTTACACACACAGGTATTCCCGCTGTAACTTTTACTGTCACACGCGGTCGTCGCTCCAGATTCCTCATCCGCTGATCTTCCAAGTGTTTTTTGATTTTTTTTTTTTTTTTTTTACTTCAGTGTTAGTAGGAAAAGAATCTCTGGATGATTTCCAGAGGAAACTTCACTCCTTTCAATGTTTCTCTTAATGTTTTAGTAACTAAGGTGTACGTGTGAACATGACTGAGCTGTAATTATTTCTCAAATCGGAGACTGATAACACGATCCTTGGTTTACTAATCCTGCTTAAGGTGTTTGTGTTTGTGTCTGGGAAAGCCTGGCTGAAGCCAAGCCAGCATGGGATCACTCTGGTCAAACATGATGAGTGCAGTAACACAAAGAGAGCAAAGTCTGCTTTTAACCCTCCATGTCACTTAATTCACTTGACTAAAAACTTTTCTTAGTGATTTTTTCTTTTAAGTGATTTAGCAGCGGTGCAAAATTGGATAGTTTTTAGCTAGAAAATTATGAACCCCTTACTGTAGCGTTGAGTCCTTGCATGCTGAACTTTGAAAGTTTCCACTGCAACAGCTGCCAGGTTCACTTTGTTCTGAACCAAACAGATGTTTGTCTTTTTCAGTATCTCCTAAAAAAATTAAATAACTGCCAAAACTTGCATAATAGGTTTCAGCATTTTGCTGTTTTTTTTTTTTACTTCTGTGTTATCACCCAAGTGTTTTGTAACAATGCGTGAGTTTTGTCATCCGTTTTCCATTTTAAAATGCTGTGCCGGAATGTAAAGCAGAGAACACAGAAGACAAGCCAATTAAACTTCATGCTAACGATTGGCTTCTTTTTCTTCTCTTTTTTTTTATGCCAGTGACACGTTTTCTTAAAAGAAACTCGATACTGGACTGCGTCGGCACTGAAGTGTCCTCAACAAAACGTTACTAAGCATTCCCTAGCATGTTTTCTAGAGAGCATTTTGTTTCAGATGGACAAATAACTTCCATTTTAAAGATATAATAATAATAATGCAGGTTTGTGGTAAATATATAAATATTTGGTGCCTTATCACCCAATATTTTGCTCCTGAAGTAAGACAGAGACAATATTTCAGTAAGAACAAAACCATCATAGAGAAACTTTCTAATTTTCTGTATGCAAAAGACCAAGATAAAGTATTGCAGAGATTTTCACTTGTATTTAGAAGCTTTGACTGGGGGGGAAACCTGTGGAGCAACTTTAATGGCCGTGAATAGTTTGGCATTCTCCGCAGTAATTTGTAGATTCATATATTTTATTTTAGTTTCAATGACTTTTCAGTTCCTATCTGTTTTTTTTGGAACCAACACGTCTGAAAAGCTCAAAGGCCTTTGTTGAAATGTTTAATGATTCGTAACAGAAAACTACCTTCATGTCCTGTTAAGTAACACACTGTGAACCATCACTTTGTTAACTTTAAACTGACAGGATCTCACATACACACACGTGCACACACTTCGTTGGTTCAACAAATAAAGGGGGACCGCTATATTGAACTGATATTCCTTTCACACTGGGCTATCATGTTACTGGTACCAATCATCTCCCAGTCTGCCTACACATTTACTATATTGGTCGTTTAATATTCAGTTTTTACAAGAATGACTTAAAGGCCAAGTGTCGCCACAAAGCTCAGTGTGTGATTCGACATAAAACGGACCAGTGACTGGAGTAAATAAATTTAAAAAACCCACACACACAAACTCATGTTACCTCCCATTATGCCATTTTGTTCCATTTTTATTTTTGCGGCTTCCAAAATAGTTTTCAATCTTCAGCTTTGCCACCACCGGACATCATGCTAACGTGTGACCTCCGAAGAGGTTTGCATGAAACTACAACTCTGTAAAAATTCAGCAATAAAAGTGTTTCTGGTGTGTAAACAGCTCTGTCTGCCTCTGTAATGATTCTGCTAAGCTGTTGTCTCCCTCCTCCTCCTCCTCCTCTTCTCTCTTGTTTTTGGAAACTTTGGTCGGGTTGTCCGTAGCAGACACAGACCAGTGGCTTTCGATGGCCGGCTGCCAGTAGGCACTGGGAACACAGTGTTCAGTTCTGTCGGACAGCTTCATTAGTGTGCCTGACGATCCCGTGTTGTGGTTTTGTCGTGTTTTTGTTTGCTCGTCTCCGCTGCGTTTTTAGCATTCTCAATGCACATCACTGCACTACTAGATCTGGATCATTACAAGATGTGCAGCTAACGAAGCATTGAGCTAGAAGGTGACCGTAAGTCTCTTTGCTACACATCTTCAACAGATTGATTCAGAAGTTTGAATACACACTCTGGATATGAATGCTGTAATTTCTGGGCTTTTGAACAGTTATTTATACAGTGTAAAAAGATGACACAATTTAAAAAACAAAAGAATTGGTTAAAAAAAATCCTGTTTTTTGTATATCCACACACAAAGATATGAATAAAATACACAAAGATTTTAATCAAACACTCCCTCTTAAGTCTGGTTAAAGGAAAGTTTCACTTTGACAATTTGACCAAATCAGTAATGTTGTACTTCATGTAAATCAGTTGAGAGGGGCACTGGGTGGTTTTGTTTATGGAACGGATCCAGAAAAATGAAGTAGACGCCACAATCGCGTCACCAACAGCTAGTTAATTGTTTTCAGAAGGTGAGGACAATTCCACACTGCTAAATAATTTAGAGGAAGTCCTTTTCTTCATAATTCTGCTTTGTACAATGCACCAATTGTTCTTGCGGCAAAAAAGAAAAATCCTAAACCCTCAACATGATGCTCCCACCACCATGCTTGCCAGTTGCTACACTATTACACCGCAAAGCGTCAGCTTGACTCCTCAAAACACACTTCTCTATAAATAACTGCGTGTGAGTGTATGTGTGTGGCTTTTGTTTGTTTTTTTCTTTCTGATCGTCAATCGAAATCGTTGTACAATCTTTCTATCCTACTGACTTGCAACCGATTTACTCAATTTTCCCCATATCGTGTTTTAGAAGGAGTGTCTGTGGCTGCCGGCTGGCAGTCATTAGTTTATTTTGAGTCTGACACTTTAGTCATGCAGACAATGTTCTCTGATCTGGCGCACACGGAGACCTACAAGAGGCCTTCCTTTTGAATCTCTGCTTTGTTATGAGCTCAAAGACCACCGGATTGTTTTCGGAAAATTTAACGTTCCATAATTTGATACCGTAAATGTTTGTGCTACGCCGTTACAAGTTGCAGCTGATTCACAGACAGTAAGAGAGCATGCGAGTTCATGATATTTTCGTATCGACTGTGGTGTGTTTGCTTAATAGGCTGAGACATGTTTGCTCCTGGGCTGTCCTGATAGCAAAACCAAGAGAGCTGCGTTTCCAAGTCCACAAAGTTGGCAACGTTTCCGCCCGTCTTGGCTCTTTTGATGCACAAACACATCAGCGCCAGGTTGGGGTTTAAAATAGAAGTCAGAGACTCGCTTATCATTAGCCGTGACCTATGATCGGGTGGAAGGTCCTCAACAGTATAAACCTTGTTGGTGATAAATGACTCGTGTAAAGCAGTGTTTGGTGCATCCATGCAACAAGAAGTACTTAGGTCTATAATTAGCATTGGAAAAGCAAGATAAAAGCTGGTTAGAATAGTGATTTTGTTGGGTTTTCTTTGGTGACTTATTTAAATACACCAGATTTTTAGCAGGATAAACTGGTTCAAACCTGTTTTGAACCAGTTTATCATGCACAGAGGTGCATGCAGCTGCATGCACAGAGGTGGGTTGACGAAAGTGGGTGAAGGCCAATGATGTTTGTTTTTTTTAAGTAGGATATGGAGGAATGTAATACGAAGTTAAACTGTTTTTGTTTTTCGTTTGAAACAAACGAACACAGCTCACAAACTTCTCCCCATCCCTCTGATGCGCTTTAGCTCTGCTTCCTCAGAAACTTGACTACAGAAACCCTAAGAACAAAATCAGCGGTATTTCTGATGTTTAACAATTGTAAACCAAACAAGAGATTAAAAAAAACAAAAACGCATTTACCCATTTACACCAAGTATGATGCAGGATGCTGTGGGCTCTTGGTCATAATTGTTGAGATTGCTTAGCTTTGTGCATGTTGTCTGACGGGATCTAAGCAAGTGGGTGTTATTTAAACTAAACAAAATGCAGTCAATCAAAGTTACTCTTTTAACCAAGGCCAGAATTTCTATTTTTACATCGGACCCGACTGATTTGCTTTTTTCCTTTAATCAACAAAATTATCATTGTATTTACTTGCCTTGTGTTTACTTGCCTTATCTTTATCTGATATTAAGATATGTCAAACATGGAGCAATTTTAGGTGTGGATAACTGGAACATGTTTTGAAGAGGGAGGTTGAACAGATGAACTTTTTTATTGGTGAGAAAGCTGAAAAAATAAATAAATAAAACGGGCCTGGGTCCCCGGCTGCATGCAGCCCGGTGGAAAAACAAACACTTATTGTGAAGTGATCAGTCAAGAGTGTTGTCTGCTGAAATAGGAATATCATGAGTTTGAGAGTGTGCATCGGGCCTAGTCAGTTGCTAGGTAGCGCTGGATCCTCTTCAGCGTGTTGCAGCACTTTCAGCCTGAAGCCACACTGGTCAACATGGCTGGAAAAACAAGTGCAGAAAAGAATAACTGGAAATATGAGTACAGGCAAAACTAAAACACCCTACAAAGCAGGGAGGTGAAAGAATCAAAGAAAGGCAACTGATTTCCTCATTGGTCATTACATCTGTAAATACAGACAGAAACATTACCTGATTTAAACCTTCTTCCACCAAAATCACTGTCCCAGCAACAGAGCATAAATATTAAAAAAAAGTCTCTTCATCAGTAAAGTATGCCCTCAGGTTCTAACAATAAATATTTCTTCATAGTCGATGGCAGAGGCAATTGATCGACTCCTCGCTGGCAAAACCCTTGCAGACCGGCTCTGATGGCACATCTGGTGAGATGAAGCAGGCTGCGCGGCGTGTTGGTGCAAACGGCAAACAACGAGTCATAGAAGTCTTTATGCCGCTGCCAAAACAAAGAAACCCAAAGTCAAAGCATCGTTGGTGACATTTTAAGCAGGAGGCTGCCTATGTGGCTTCTCCAGCCTTGGCGAACCAAAGAAGGACGGGTCTACCTCATAGCAGTCATCGGGAATAGCTCCTCTCCACTTTCTTGTGGGTTTTAAATGTTCATAGGAGTTCACCAGAATTTCTACAACTTGGGGGTAGTCGTAGCAGGACTGCAGTACCTGTCGAAAACATCATCCATTATCCGTTGCCGTAAAATTAATCTTCACACTGTGTCGGTCGAATTTCAACCCGTCTCTTTTTTGTAAACGGTTTGAAAAAACAAGTATTCCCTCCCTTCCACTTCACTCCTTGTCAACATGAAATTGTGAAACATAAAAATACGAAAGGGACGTGAACACTGCACACTTTGGTACCTTGTGGAACTGCGGAGGATAGATCCGCGCCGCGTTATAGTTCAGCAGAAGCTGAAAGCAGACCTCAGGGACGGCCATAGGCCTGACTCCTGTCACTTTGAGGACGTATTGAATGGGAGCGCATCCGTTGATGTCCATGGCTCGGACATCCGCTCTGGCCTCCAGCAGCATCTGCATCAGGACATGATCGCAGTTCCAGGCGGCCATGTGCAGAGCTGTTTTATTATCCCCTTCCTTCAGGTTGGGGTCTGCAACAGAAAGATGATGTTTTTTAACAAGAAGAAGAAAAAGAAAAGCTTTCCACACATTACAGCCTTGAAGTGGATCCAGAACCCCCTCACCCGCTTGGTGGTCCAGCAGAAGGCGACAAACGAAATGATGATCTTGGCTGTAGACTTGCTCCTTGGAGTCGAAAGCCCAAAAGGCCGCAGTCATTAGGGGGGTTTCTTGGAGAGTGTTGAGGGCGTTGACGGAGGCCCCGTGGGTCAAAAGCAACGCCACCAGTTCTGGAACCCCAAATCTGGCAGCTGTGTGCAAAGGCGTGTCCTCCTCGTTGTTGTGGCTGGCTGTGTTGACCTTTGCACCTTCGTAAGCAACGCTCATCAGTGAATCAACATTTTTATTGACTCCTAGGCCGGTTCACGCGCGCATACATCCTCGCGGCTCTACCTTTGAGGATGAGCTGCCTGGCACACTCCACGGATTCCCTGGTGATGCAGTAGTGCAGAGGAGTGTGACCGCTCAGCGACAGGCTGTTGACCTTTGCCCCGTAAGCCAAGAGCAGGGCCACGCAGTCGCTGTTGGGGACCTCGCAGGCCACATGCAAGGGCGTCTTCCCGTTGGGCATGCGGTTGATGGCCGCACCTTTCTGGAGGAGGACCAGCGCCGTTTCGACGGCGTTGTACATCACACATACATGGATACCCATCGCCCAGGATTTCTCCAGTTTGTAGCCTGGCAACCAGTATCCTGGAAAAACAAATAATATGGCTTTTTTGAGTTATAGAAAAAGACTCATTTAAAGTTTTAATTGCTATATTTACTTCATTTATTTAATGTTTGTGGACGTTTAGCACCACCTGGTGGTTAAACTAATACATTACTCTCATTATGGAGGGAAATTAGGAAAATTTTATTTTTACTTACCCTGTTTATAAGAGGCCAAGACCATGCTGGGATCTTCAACCTCCAGCACTGTGTCAATGTCAAGTTTGCCAGAGTTCAGAATCTGCAGGACTTCCTCTGCATTGTTTTCCTGCAGGGCCTTCAGGAACTTCTCCTTTAGCTGTTTGTCTGCCAGTTGTCTGGGGCTCAATTCCTCCATGTAATCGTGCAGAAAACCACTCTGTCCTCCCAACTCGACAGGGTCAGAGTCTATTATTGTCCACAAAGCATGTATGAGGTTGGAAATGATCATACAAACAGTAGCAATAAGGGAATCAAGAAGCATGCCAATCATTAGAATCTATAACCATGGGAATTTTTGGGGGAAGGAGGACGGAAATGAAGTCGAAGGAGACGGGAAGCGAGCGGCAGCAGCAGCAGCATGTTGTCACGAGGGAGAAAATAGTGACCCCTGAAGTGAGACATAAATAGAAAGCGCAGAGGTCGGTGCCACTGCTCACCGTAGAACAGCTGTTCGGCTGAGACGTCTGTCATTCAGTGGAAGGTCACATGGTATAAATAACCGCCTTTCTGAGTATGTTAGGGCTCTGGAGAACTTTGACTTGGTTTTTTTTGTTTTTTGCTTTAACCAGATTATTTTCTGGGGAGATCTTATCTGGTAAAAGTATTTTACTGATATATCAAGAATTAACCAAACTTGCGCATCAATAATTTAGCAAAGAAAACTCAGTATTTAATTTCTATCTGAAACCCATACATGCTAAAGATTTTGAAATATCTTGAAAACACTGTGTAACAATGTGTTTTGAGTACATTTATTCAATCAAAAGAACATTTTCATTTAAAAAAAACAAAACAGCAGAAGTTATTTTCACCCCCAACAATTCCTGCAAAAAAGTAAGTTTATTATACTTTATTTCCTTTTTAAATTGATCAGTGTCCAGAAACATTTACCGAATTATCTATGGTTTCCTCTTTCATTAGGATATTATATTAATATACCATGACACAGAAACATTAGAAATTTGCTAATGTTCTAATTGTGAAAGATGACTTGACACACACACGGATAACAGGTCACAAAACAACCTCAAGAAAATGACTACTGATACCGTAGTCATGATTAGTAAAGGATATTTAAAAAATAAGGTAGTACTGGGAAATACAAAGCTCCCTGCTCTGTTTATTGGAGCTCTGGTAAACAAAATGTATCCAGAGCTCCCTGTTGGAGAACTGCTGTAATTACTCACATCTTGTCTTTGCGTCATCCATTAATATTTCATACATCTCTGTTTGTGACATGTATTTTCAGCCCTATTATCAGATTTTTTGTTTGCTTTGTTTTTAAATTGCAACAAGTAAAAAAAACCTGATGTTTAACAAATAGGTTATTTATGATTAATAAAACTGTTTATGTCCAAATAAAATCAAAATAACTAAACGGAAACAAAGAAATAACCAAGGCAAACTATGGACAATGACTGCACATTTTATTTAGCGTGACAGACAGGTTGCTGCCCTTTCAAACTTTGCTGAATGCAAAAAAAAAAAAAAAGCAAGGAAAAGACAAAAGAGGAGTGGGGCAGCTTCATAAGGGTAAAAGCATGACTTCCTGTCGGTTCTTCCACTCTCAATGCACATAAAAAAAAAACAAACACTTCCAGACAAACACATCCTTGAACCACCTGCGTTTCTTTGGCCTGCCAGGAGCACCAGGGTCCCATCCACACATGGGATGAGTAAGCCGAGGCAAGCTCAATCAAACACGTAGAAAAGACGCTCCGCGGAGTCCTGCCGGTGGCTCGGGGTCTCCTCAAGCTCCTGACGAGCTGCGCAAACACACTGACGCAATATAAAACAAGGCTTCTGCAGGATCCTTACACCATATTGCTTTTAGTGTTTAACTGTACATACAGAAAAAAATAAAAGTCCAGGTTGCTGTATATTCACAGAAGGTTACAAAATATTTCGTAGGAATTATTCGCTAGCGGAGCAGCATTGTGGTTGCGAGAGAGGAAAACTACAAACACAACGGGAATTACTACAGAGTATCCTTCTCTCTTTGGATGAACTTCTCACTTTCCGTTTGAGTTTGAATGGGAGGATTCAGACATGATTTGGGAAAAAGGGTAGAGTCGTACAATTGTGGATAAATCATTATTAGCTGTTAATAAAACTCTTTATATTTATAAGTTAACAAAACAACAGATATATACTTAGTAAAATATATGAATAGATAAATAATAGTGACTGGTGATGCTGCGACAATGCCTGTTCCTAACCTGTTAGCAGCAAGTCAATAAGGCTTCTCGAACAGAACGGGCTCACTCCAATAATGTGGCGCAAATCCTACAAAATGTTCCCTTGGAAAAAAGAAACATACCTTTTATAATCTTAAATAACATTTTAAATAGCTTCAAAGCATCCTAACATGTACTGGATATGGTCTCAGCTGGATCAGATACAGAATCGGATAAGACATTGATGATAGAGATGCACAGATCGGCTAGTGACTGGAATCAGAGCTTGACTGGTCACAAGGGATTACCGACCAGTCGGAAACTCAAAAATATGATCTTTTTTCCAATCGGGGAATTCACAATATCTTGTGTTACCTTGTCACCAGGTTGTGATAACAACAACATACTTGTAGGATCGTCTTAAGACTGTTACACATTGAATTGTACAAAGTAAACTGCAAGTAAGCCAGCTTAACATACTTACCTAAAAGCTTAAATTAAATTCATTGGGGAGAAAAAGCCAAATTAAATAGAACATTAGCAACTAAAATTGATGTTTTCAGCTCTGACATGTAGCTACGGTTCTTAAACAGCAATAATTGATTTACTGTTAGTTTCAAACTTAGTGGTGAGTTTTAGTCAACCTCTGAAATAAGCCAAATCTAGCTAAATGTGGATTATCTTCAGATCCTGCAGAAATCAGTTTTTTTTCTACAGCATGTCCTGACATTTGTAGAATTTGTTCATGCTTGCAAGAGAGTGAGAGAGAGCAAAACTTCCAGCATGTAACAGGAAGGGTAAATGTACTGCAAAGCTGCTTTATAATATCCATTTGGGATTTCACTCTCTGTTACTGAATATTCTGAATTTGAAGATGTTTTGTTAGAGTGTATGTGTAAATCTCACAGTTAAGGTTTAAAGTCTGCTATTTTTGTAATACAAAACATGCTAACTGTGCAAATCCTGACGCTAACAGTGGCTTAAAACGTAAACTTTGTAACCATTTTCTTTCCGTTTTAAAATAACAGAACAGCCCTTATGGTGACTAACATTATCAAAGCGATATCAAACTTTTGAAAATGCACGTCGCGTTTTCAAATTTGAACACAGCTAAATTTGGCGGTGAGTTATCAAGCATTAGAAAAACTGGACATCTGAAATTGGCCCAACAAGTCTAATCGGTACATCTCTACTCAACATGGATTTCCAGTGTAACATTACAGCGTCAGGCATGACATTTGCATGTGAGTCATTGAAAAGAACAACAAGAAAGAATATAAGAGAATTAGCTTAGCGTTCGTTTCGACACGCACACAGAAGCAGGTAGAGGTCAGGAAGTATTTGACTACTCTAGCATGTCTAAAGGCAGCAGCGGGGTTCAACTTTATTACCGACTTACAAAACGAGGTCAAAAGCAGGTTATTAGTGGAGTCGGAGCAACAGTATGCATATGAGCAGGAAGTTTTCAGTAAATGAGCTTCTTGAGGATTAGGTTAGGTTTACAAATTCACTGCTTGCACAGTACCTGAAAATCACTTACAAACCCAGTCCGGCGAATACAGTACGTCTTTTGTCAGTCGAGCTGTTTTTTGATGTATATAATGTCAACATTTTCAGTGTTTGCACTTCCAGTGTTCTCCAGCAGATGATCTTCTCTCCCTGTTCTGCTTCCTTGGGTGGAGGAAATAAGCGTCATGGAGACACCCAGTGGCGGGAGGTGAGGGATGGCCTTTTAAAATCTACCTCGCAGAAACCGACCTGATTCACACAAAAAACAGTAGATTCTGCTCATTTAGGTTTTCACAAGTCTATTAAAATGGCACGACAGACATATCCGTATTCTGTATTTATCGCTGTACATGAACACGTGTTTTTGTCTGTGACGATGTGGGAGGAGGATGAGATGAACTTCATCACAGATTGACTCTAGATATGAATAAATAAAACCCAATTTACAGCTATAAACAGCAAAAATAAATAGAACTTAGCAACTGGTCAAAAAGGGTAAAATTACAGGATTGACGGGGGGAAGAAAACTGGGAAAATGATGGGCAGGATTCCACCAACCAAAAGCTAGTTTTAGTTTTGGTATGCCAAGGGGAATAGGTCACTCAGGCCCTTTCTGACGGTCAGCTATGGAGCTCCAACTTTGAGAACGACAGAGCAGGCGTCCCCCGCTGGGTTTCTACGAGGGACCTGCTGACCCTCTGCTCCGCGAGATGCTACTCCGTGTGGCGCTACAGTACGACAACAAGGAGGTCGGGTTCTTTTCACTCCGTGGAGCTTTCTCTGCACGCTTCCTTCTGCTGCTGCTCCAGCTGCTTCTTCCGTATCTTCTCACGGTGTTTTTCCACTTTCTCCTGGTTGCGCCGGGCCTTCTCCATCAGAACTTTGAGGTCTTTGATCTTTTTCTTGATCAGGACGCGGTCCTGGGAAGAAGTCACACCAAGAGTCTGAAAAAAACAAAACAACAACAACAAAAATGAGTGTTTTATTTTGTTTTAGCCTGAGATTGTCAGTTCCTTTAGTACAGCTTAATCAAAACATCTTTTTTTATTCCGTTTGTGGAGAAATCCTGTTTTTACAAGTACTGAGAAGCTTTCAAACACCCAACATGGGTATAAATATATTGTCTACCATAAACTAGTTGTTAGAGCACAGCCATCAAAAGAAATGTGGCATCAATAAAGTTTAGGCAGAACTCTGTTACCGCTCTTGAGAGAATTAGTAGAGCTTATTTAAACTAGTTGGTTTCCAGGCATGGACCTAACATTTATACGAGGTTTATAAATTTTTATTCGTGTTAATTTTGGGATTTGGAGAGACTGTTCCAGAAACGTTTTAGCATTGCTCAATTAAAAAAAGAAGGTTATGTTGGGAAAAAAAATCTAATCTGTACAATTTTACACTATTACATTGTGTTAGCATCACTGTGAGATGAAGAAAAATTGGTTTAATATTATTAGAAACTGGAAGACGACGGAGCACGAGTGGTAATGTCCCAAGCTAAGCGAGTTTTTCGTCGCCACAGACTGCAAGGTGCCAACTGACAAAAAAAAAAGCTTCTGCTCTAAAACAGAAACCATCTGGCTTGACTAAAATTTGCGGCTGCTTATGTAGACAAACCAAAGGCCTTCCGAGAAAAAAAAACATTTTATGGTCAAATGAGACAAACACGGAGCCGTTTGGCTGCGGTGGCTAGAAACGGTTTGAATGAGTCGTGTCGAGGCCCTGGGTTAATTGTCAAGCATGGTAGTGACAGCATCATGCTGTGTGACAGCACAAATTTTTGTGATTCCACAGAATGTGTGATAATGTGTCTTAAAATAGGGGGGAGATGAGCTTAACTACTGAGAGAGAGGTGGAGATGATAAAAGGGAACAAAAGAGCTAATTACAGGTGAGTGGATGCACCTGGGGAAGGGGGAGCATTGGGAGAAAACCTGAAACTAATATGAGCAGTAAACAAAACGACATGCCATTCTAAGGAAATAAATCCAAAGCATGAACAATAAGAATAAATTAACACACACAAGATATAAACTAAAATGACAAAAAAAGGAAATAATGAAATGAACAAAACAAACAGAAATGAAACTGAAATTTCAGATATCTAGAAATATGACACAGACTCTTCAAATTCTTCAATTTGAATTCAAATCAGGTTATTATTTGAATACACTTCAACATTTTTCTCCGACTGAAAAATGATGCCAAACATACATTGTAGATATTTTAGGGACGATTATCAATTCCTCCAAGCACAGTGGTCAAATATCCAGAGATGTGCCAAAGGTTTATCGATGGATACAATTATCTGCCTTGGAATGTGTTACATGTTGACCAAAATATTTGTCGGGCTTCCTGTGTATCATGTTGACCTTTGTCTCTATTAGACAAATTTACAATAAATGCACCAAACCTGGCCTAAAAATGTTCTTTTAGGCCAGAAACACAAAGTCACCTTGAGTTCGGCACAGTCCAGCTGCAGCAGCTGCTCCCCGTCTATGTTTTTGGCAGTGAATTCTGGGATATGGTGTTCTAAATTGAGCCCTCTGAGCCAGCGCGCCACTTGCTGCGAGGTCCAGTCCGTGATGCTGCGGCTCTGCCACTGGTGCTGCTTCAAAGACTGCGCTTCATCTAAAATCTAACATTTCACACGACACAGAAGCACATTAGATGCAAAAAAAGACAGTTTAACCACAATGGGATGAAAAATGAGTCCAGATGAAATAAGCAGCAGTTAAATTAACAGTGAACTGACTGATTAATTGTTGTCATGCTATGCGAAACATGGATTTTTCAAATATAAGATCTCTCTATAGTGGAAATCTGTCTGAAACGTGCATAACCAGACAATAACAAAACACTCACAAACAAAATAAAAAGTAGTTCAAGCACAATGTGGACACAAAACACACATGAGCTCTACAGGCCGGCAGCTTTAGTCTCACCTCATCATCTATCATATCCAGACTCTGAACATTGCAGCAGCAGAAAGAAAAAAAAAAAAGACGACTCGAAATGAGTTAACTTAAACTGCAAAAGCAGAAGAATATCTAACACACACATTTCCTCCTAAGAGGAAGAGAGTGTTTTCTTAGTGCATTTTTTTTTTACCTCATCCGAGGACAACACTGGGGTGTGTGAGCGTCCCGACACCCTGGTGGCGCTGAGCAGACCACTGATCTCCACTGAGCTGCTGCTGCTGCTGGCACTCAGGTCGTCGCCTGGGGTTGGCGCCTGTATAGTCAGAATTGCACTTAGTGAGTTTTGCAATGGGAGCCAATTGGCTCTGAGACAGAATTTAGCTGATTAACTGGAGCACTTTACTGATGGTTCGGCTACTGATGTAAAGTAACTCGATGTAGCAATAGTGAGCGGGTAGTCGAATCAAGGGTGAGCGGCTGGGTGTATTTATTAAGTAAAGAGAGGAAACGAGGAGGGAGTAAATCAGTGCAATGACTGCATATCAGGCGACGTGGCGTCGTCTTCTGATGAAAAGTGTCTGAAAGTACAAATAAATTCAGATGCTAAATCACAACTCAAATTGTAAATGGGATTAGATTGGATTAAGCTTGATTGCTACACGTGTCGCTACAGTGCTCTGCTAAAACGCTTGCGTCCCGCTGAGTTTGCCACATCACAAGCACAAATAAACCACAAAGTGTGTTTTATTTAGTTTTACAGACCTTCACAAAATATGGCGTCTTTGCAAAGGAGAAGAAAAGTAACGTTGTTGTTTGTTTATGCTTCTAAACATCCTATTTCATTGTCGTTAAATAGTTTATTTAATGTAGGGATTTTTATCCTTGTGCATTACAAATACAAGCTGATGTCTGTGAGAGGCTGGAAAGGAGACGAGGTTTGCCTTCCCGCAGAAAAACGATCACGACAGAACGGCCCGGTCAAAGTCTAGGCCTAAAACCAGCTGAAAATGTGTGGCAAGGCTGTTTACAGACTTTCTTCATTCCCCCCACACTCAGCTTTTTTTATTTTAAGAACTGACAGAACAATCAGTCTCCAGAGGTGCAATGCTGACAGGGACACGTCTCAAAAAGTGTATGTTTAACACACACACACACACACACACACACACACACACACACACACACACACACACACACACACACACACACACACACAAAATAAATGTGAACCAGTTTGTATTTTCATTCCTATTCCTAGTTTGGCACATTACTTTGTGCACATCTATAGCACACAATTCATTTAAAATATATTGAGTTTGCTACTGTACTGTTACAAAATGTGGAAAAGCTCAAGAACTACGGGTACTCACTCGCAAGGCCCTGAAAATAAACGTGAATATATGTTTTGGTTTTTTTTTAGGAGAGAAAGCAAACTATTATAAAGAAAAATGACACATCATCACATCAATAGACGAAGTCTGTAAATTTAAATTGTTTCATTCAACCCTGGGGTTGACATTACTCCTGAACTGAGAGCAGATGTCAAAGTCTGTCTTGGTCAAATGCAATAAAAGATTTTGTCTTCAGCAGCTTAAAAGGATTATTTGAGCCTTGGCAGTGTTTAAGCTAGAAGTCAGACTAATCTCCCAGGCTAAGACTCTCAGCTCTGTAAGTCAAATCTTCACCTAAAAGCTTCTCATATGCACATAATTTCTGCTTTGATTTATCTTCTGATTTACACTCATTTTCAGATGAGCTCGTCCTCAGAGAGAGAGAGAGAAAAGGAGAGAGGTTGTTCAGGATGAAAAACGTAATCTCCTTCATTAATATTATGTTATTCACGTCTGATAGAAACCGTTTTGTTGCAAAGTCCCACACGCAAAAACAAATACCATTAGCAAAATCAAAGAGTTAACAACTGATTCTGTTTGCAGATAATGATTCGTTTAAGGTTATGAAATGATTCGTCTCTGATTTACCCCACAGAGAAACACCTTATAGAAACATAAATCATGATGCTATACAATACCACGTAATATGAGTAGGAGAAAATCCGGGGCCATGTTAGTGAGCTCTGTTTAGCATAGATAAAACAACGCATTAGTGCAAAAATAAAATGAGTTTTCTATTTTTCAGAGCTGCTGTGACTTTGGCTTAAAAATATAGATTGAGGTAGTTTTAGAAAAACCAAAGAAGCCTCTTTTTCTTACACTTGTATCACAAATAAAAATAATGTTTGCAATGTCCTCCTTGCACGACTGCCTGAAAGCAATTGGTCATTTCCTTAGCACAGAGGAAAGCTTGTTTACCTTATCCTTTGGTTTCTGCACACCGCCATCTGCTGGCAGTTCTGAGGAACTGGAAGAGAAACAAGGCAATAAACAACATTAGATGGATTTACAGAAATACTAAGCAGCTGACGAGACTTTCATTTTTGTGTGATTCTTCTGTCATATCAGCAATATCCATGCCACAATGCAAATTATCTCAGTTGCCCTATATGTTCATCATCAGTGAGAGAGTTGCACTCATCCAACTCTCTCCTGAGCCAGATTTTCCATCTGCACTCTTTACTTGCTTTGACTCTCCTAAAAGTACTAACCTGATTTATTCTTTTGTTTTCTGAAATAATAAAGGATAACCGGAAAAAAATGAAGCAGTCTTATCGTTTGTTTTTACCCAGGGTCTGGAGCTTGTCTGTGTTCCTCCAAGCTCGACTTTCCAACTGACTGAGAACCTGCTAAAAAAAAAAGATATTGAAGTGAGAAAAAATCAAACATTGGGACACGGAAAAGAAGCATGCCAGTGGATGTACAGCAGATGTACCGACCCTGTTGTGTTTTCCTGGGGGAACCGTCTTTTGAATCGCCACGGACCGATCCAAAGCAACTACGCGCTGGACTACCATGTGCCTCAGAAATCTGAAGACACACCAATAAAGATGGAAGTAGGTCACTTAGGAATAATGAATGGAGAAAATAGTGATGGTTGGTTCAAAAAAACTCATGTAGAAAGAAAAGTGTAAACATGCACCATCTGATCCAAACAACTAGGGCTGCACACTCATCTGACAGAAGTCTCTTGACATACTTTCCCCCTGTCCAATTTCTTGTCCTCTTTTTTTTTCTCTCTGTAAGTAGGCGCCTTTGCTTCTGTGTTCCTGCCAGTTATCATCTCCACTTGTTCCCTTAATCTGGACTCTTTCCTGCTCTAGCTGAGCTAAGTGACAGCTTTAGCCACATGAGAGGCCAGCATCCAAAAAACCCCCCAAAAAAACCTCACTGCTGATGTTATTATCCCACTGGGCAGGACAGTAAGCTGTGACAGCATCACAAACTTCATTAAAGCAGCAAATTCACACGCAAAAATTATTCTAATAAAAGAACTAAGTGGAATGGACAGAGGCTAACGGCGGACAGAGACGGTCATCCGGTGGATCGTTTCTCTAGGTACCTAGATAAAAACTCTTGCGACGATGATGAGGACAAATGGCAGCGTTTGCTTATACAAACCTGTCCCTCTTGGAAACTGTCGCCGTCTCCCATGCAGCCTGTCTTTACGCCAGGAGAGTGGGAGGATCCTTCGTCGACTTCTAGAGTAAACAATGAAAATAGAAAACAGAGTAAAAACAGTAATTTCCTTATGAAAAACTTCTGTCCTGTTCTGTTCTGAAGCGGAAAAGTTATTAAAGAACCCATCAATTTAGTTGAACTACAAACCCTTCATTGGAACTATTAAAGTTTCAGACTATTCTTTAGTCTACCAATCCCCTAAGTGCTACAACACGACAGAGGCCGTCTTTTTCTTTTTGTCACATTTCGGCTCTGTCCATCAACCCTCCTCCGTTTTAACACTGCAGAACGCAGCGTGGCTCGTATCGGCTCAGATCTGATCACTCTTAACACCATCAGACGCGGCGCTTCTTAGAGCCGACTCTGTTATGACAGATGTAACCACTGACACAAAGCCAGTGGAGCTTAAAAAGACTCGAGGAGAACAAAGTCGGACAGATGTGCTTGAACGTGGATTACACCATTGTTTTAAAGGGAGATTCGGGTGAGGGGGGTTGGATGCGTGTTCACGTTCGGTGGAAGGTCGACACCAAGTGCCCGCCGTGCGCCGTCCGAGTGCCGAAGGCGGATATCTGGCGCAAAGTCGAGTTGCTGTTGTTACGGGGGATAAAATTCACTTCCCATTTCACTGGGAAACAACTAACTGAGTGACATCACAGACAATCTGTCCTGCTTATTTTAAATCTACAGTTACAAATGTGTTACAAAATATGCTTCTACAAGGTTTAAGAGGATTTTAGTTCGGCAAAATATCTTTTTATTTTATCAACTGTTTTTTAATGTAATGTTAATTTTTTGGAGTGGGTCTTTTTCTTTGACTTATCCGTGGAGAAATGCTTCTCATTCTGTTAAAAACAAACTTCTTGGCTTAACGTAAAGAATTTTAAGTCTACCTTTGCCAGGAGTATGAATTAGACAATAACAGGCTGTGGTGGTAAGAGTGGCACTGGAGCAGATGGGGATCCTGAAAGAGCCAACGAACTCAACACC
>CAEGAF010085389.1:0-19757 GCA_903067075.1 Micropoecilia bifurca | reverse complement strand
AGGACTCAGAATAGTGAGATTTGTTGAGAATCAGTGACGTTCAGTTGGGATGAATGAGACCTGGACGTTCTGGTCCATTTGAATCAGATACGTATCAGATATGAGTCACATTCTAAAAGAATCCGACCTGAGCTGTTCACACTGCCGTGAAAAGATCAGATACAGGTCGCATTATGTCAAAAAAATTGGAATTGAGTCACTTCAGGCTGCAGTGTGAACGCAGCCATTGTTTAAATCCGAAAATTTCGCGCATGCGCACTATGCTGGAGTGCAAAAGGATTATTTTACATGCCACTCGTTAGCTAAACGAAACCTGGAGATGTAGCTATTATTACTATGCACCATACCGAAGGAAACAACGCATAAAAACGTAAAAGAAAACTCAAAACCACTTTTTTTTCTCGCTCTTTGCTTCCTAGAATAATTAATGGTAACACTTTATTTGAAGGGGGTGAATAAGACGTCATGACGTAAACATGACGTAACTCCTGTCATGAGCATGAATAAGCCTTGATGAATATTTATGACTGTTGTCATAAAGCGTCATTTGGTAAATTATGACAGTTTTTATACAAAGCTGACATTATTCAAAATGTCTTTGTTATGACAACTAGACATTAACCAAGAGATGCTTGTTCATGATTAACGTAAAACTCCCAGTGTGAGCGATGGAGTCACAGACGCTCCTGCGAGCACAAAGATTTTAAAGCCTTGTTTCTTTAGGTCTGCTGGTCAGACTTCCAGTTTTTTGCCTTTGGACGGCGCCACCAACCTTCTGGTGTCGTCAAGGACAGGCCTGACCTTTGCCAATTAAAATTTACTGGACATCATATTATATTGGAAGTGAATCAAACATTTAAATCTTTTCAGCTCGCATTTCCTCCCTCCCTCCCTCCAAAGTTCTGCATCAGTCCGTGTTGCTCTGACATATTAAATCCTCGTGTCGCGTTCAGGTTTGTAACCTGACAAAATGTGACAAAACGGGAGTGAATACTTTTGCAAGGCGCCTCGATTGTTTCTGGACAAACTTCTGTCCTTTGTTGCTGGTTTGTTTTGCATCCTTTCATCTTCCAGACTCGGCTCAGACCCACTGGCCGCGTTTGTGTGAAACCCTTTGAAGGCCCCGAGCTGAAGGGACTCCAGGTGTTTCCTGCAGCTGAAAGTGTCACTCTGGTTTTGTTGAGGTCCATGAAATACCTACAGGCCCAATCTGGTGAATAATTATTCAAAACAGTCGCAGATAAAGGAGCCGGAACCACATCTGCTGCAGAACCAATATCAGAACCAAGATGGAGGTTCTGCCTGAAGAAAAACACAAAGTGTTTTATTAGTTTAATGTTGAGCTTTATCTACAGAAATAATAACAAACAACTTAATTTAAAAATGCATTTTGCACAATTGTGAATTAGGGCCTTTGACAGTCAAAAAAGACAGGAGAAAATTTCCACCAAAAATCTTGAGTAGAAAATTTGCTAGAAAAAAACTAAAAGATGTCCTTATTTATTCTAGAAAAGAAAAAAGTTTTTTTCTAGCAAATTGTCACCCTTTCAAAACATTTTCTTGCTAACTTTTGAAATTAATCTAAAAATCTGAGGTTTTTTTCTAGCAAATTTTCAATGACATTTTTGATTCAAGCTCAGAAATGTTTATTTTTTTAGAAATGTTTTGCCTTTGAAAACTCAGACGTTTCCTGTTTTTTTTCTAGAAAATGTCAGGGATTAATCTGAAAACTTCAGTTTCTTCTAACAAATTTGTGGCTTTTCAAATTCAGAAATTTTATTTTTGTTTCTAGAAAATTTCTGAGATTTATCAAGAAATTAAAAAATAGGCAAAGAAATTTACAACAAAAATAATTTTTGGGGACGGAAATGTCCTCTTTCCTTTTTCATCTATTGGCACTAATGGAGCGTCGTAATTTTGTGTCTGTTTATCTTTACCTGACTAATATTTAAATAATGTGACAAACATCTAGCAAGAATAAGAAATCAGGAACAAGCGAACACTTTCACACCGCTAAATTATTTACAGGCTGCTCGTTTGTTTCTTTTAAATATTTAACGAACCAAGCTGGTTAAATCTTAATGAATTTATGCAGAAGAAACACCCTGGGATGCAGGAATCTAATTAGGAGGCTTTAGCCGTTTACCCCTGGTGTTTAAATGCACAATAACGCTAATTGTTTAAGGGATATTCTTTGTGTCAATAGGCTGCAAACTGATGTCCTTTTTGTGAGAAATGTGTCTTGATAATTTAAGGTTTGGGTATTTTTCTAGGTTTAGAAAAGATTTTCTCCCCATAATGCATGAAATCATAATTTAAAAGCAGCTTTCTGCCTTCATTCAGATGTTGTTTTTTATCTGATATTGAAATTAGTTTGATCTGAAACAGCTTTCAGATCAGCACTGTGTGTTTAACTGAAACTCTGTTTTCCAGGACAGTGAAGCTCCTCCTCCTCCTCCTGCTGCTCCTCTTCCTCCTCCTCCTCCTGCTGATTCCCAAAAAACAGAATGCAAACCGAAACCTGAAGCTGCGCCGGCTGCACCAGGAAGCCCTCAGCACAACAACCTGCAGCCAGAAACTCAAGAGGACAAAGCTCGGCTCCGGGTAAAACTAATCTACACCCTGGATTCATTTTTATGATGTTTAGCCATAAACAAAGCATAAAAAACTAAAGTTTAAGCACAAATAAACACCCGTCCTTTACATTATGCTTTTACAATCTGTTTTCAGAAGTAAAATAAGGGGATAATGAAATCTGACTTCATGGAACAGAGATTAGTTTTGAATCTGCTGCACATCAGGCTGATTTCGTCTCGCCTGTTGGGTGTTTTCTGAATGTTTAGACTGTGACCATGTCTCTGCTGACCTGCAGGTGCGTCCGGTTTTACAGCGAGGCGGCAGCTCGGCGTCGCTCCACAACACGTCCCTGAGGAGCACCATCTTCCAGCTGATGATCCACACGCTGGACCCGCTGGGAGAAGGTAGATCGCACTGGTTTCTGCTCAGTTAGAGACCGAAACGCCAACAAAAGCTTCTTCACTAACACAAAATATTAGTATTTTGCCTATTATTGATGCAAATGTCTTAGAAAACTTGAAATAAGAACTAAAAGTGACTCTTCAGCAAGAATAGGGGTTTATTTTCAGTGGATACTTCATTAATAGTGGATAATTCACTTGTAACATGAAAAAACTGTTATAAGTTAACTAATCTGCCACCTCAACTAATTTTATTTCCATCAGTATAAAGGAATTATTGACTTTAAACAAGCTCCTACGTCTTGCTGAAAAGTTGCTTGTAAGTTAGTTTTGTCTTATTTCAAGTATAATATATTGGCACTAAAAATAAACCAAAAATACTTCTTGATACTTGTTTAGTTTTTGTAGACTTTGCTAATTTTCATCAACCTCCTCCAGCATTTTTTTCTCATAATACTTCTGCTTTTGTTTTTTTCCCCTTGGATTAGCAAGTTTGTGTTTAATACTCAAAGTATAGCGTTATTACTATACTCTGACATATAGTAATAAAACTTTACTACGTCCGAGGTGTAAAACTCATTTTTACTTTGGGCCACATCAAAGCCATGAACGTTTTCAAAAGGCTCGTTATGGCAGGATGTGTCGATAAAACAATGCTTAAAACTGTTAAAGTAGCATAATTTTCTCTTTATTCGATGAGTACTTCATCAAATGAATCAGAATTTAAAGTAGATTTACTATGCAAAATATACAAAAACGTGCTACATTCACAATTTGCATGTTTTTGTACTTGTGTTTGTTTCTCTGCTGCCTCTAAAAACAACCAGCAGCCGTTTCTTGGCCGTAAGTTGATGTTTTTTGACGTCTGGAAAATTAACCATTTCAAAATCTACCGGCATGTCCATCACAAATTACCAGGCACAGACCGTTACCTAGCAACCGCAGCAAAGCTCAGACCCGTTACCTAGCAACCGCAGTGAAGCTCAGACCCGTTACCTAGCAACCGCAGCAAAGCTCAGACACGTTACCTAGCAACCGCAGTGAAGCTCTGTTCCTCAGATTGTTTAATTTTAATGGAAAAATTTATTGTTGTAAGTGAAATAATCTGCCAATGGATATTTTTTCATCAATATTAACTAGTTATTTCCTTTAAAAAACTTCCTATATCTCATTTAAAAAGTTTCTAGTAAGTTAGTTTTATCTCATTCCAAGTGTACTAAGATATTTGTACCAAAATACAGACCAGAAATACTTTGTAAGGCAGATTTTGTTCCTTTTCATCAAACTCCTCTTTTTTGCTTGGATTGCCAAGTTTGTCTTTAACACAGTAAAACTTTAGGTGTGTGTTTATGGGCTTACGCTGTGGGAAAACATAATCACATAACCTGATCAGCACCTTTTAGGATCATCACAGGAAACAAACAAACCCTTAAACTTGCTTCCTAACTGCAGCTGATCACGCTGCCGTTAAAGCTGCCGGTGGCTCGGCTCTGAGATGAACCGGGCCGACCTTCAGGCTGTCCTTGGACTCGGCGTGCCGCTGCTCCCACTGCGCTGCGGCCACCGCTGATCCTTAATCAGCTTTACAATACAGGCTAATAAAAGCTGGATAAGAGCCGGCGTGGCTGTAACTCCGGGGAACCAGCCGAGTCCAGCTCTCTGCAGCTGGACCGAGGAGTTCACTCTCCCGCATGAATAGACACTGACCGTTCAAATTTGAAAATCTGTTTAGAACGAAAATTAAGAAAACAATTCAGATTTGATTCTTTGTTTTCTTAAAGATGACCTATTATGCTTCCTTTAACAGATTAGGATTACTCTATGGGTATATAAAACATGTTTTGTTACATTTTTCTATTCAAAAAGATGGGCAATTAAAGATTTGTACATGTTTGAAAAGCAGAAGTAGAGCCTTCTGCACAACCAGCAAGAATGCTGCAAGTGGTTTATGGGTGGAAAATCAACAACAGAACATTTTACCAGCAGCCATTGTCCTTCAGCTCCGTCCTGCAGTAAAAATCATAAAATCAAGAAAATTATGGACGACCCTGACCATGCTATTCACGAGACTGTTTTGGAAAAACAGTGTCTTCAGTCAGATGCTTCTTAACAGACTCTGTAATACAGAGAATCCATCACAATCTACAATGACTCTTTGAAGACTCTTAATGAATTACAACATTTAATTTCCCTTTGGGATCAATAGCTTTATTTTTTAATTTGAATTGAATTTAAAAACCAGCTGACCAAACGTTCTGGAGCTTTACTTGGGCTGCTCCAGAACTGGGACTGGGCTTTACTGGGGTTGCTAGGTAACAGGCAGTGCCTGGTGACTTATGACGATACATTACAGATGTTTTTGAAACGGCTCATTTTCCAGACACCAAAAAACTTTAGCTTATTGCCCAAAAAAGAGGCTGGAAGTTTTTTAAGAGTTGGTCTGTTTTTAGAAGCAGTAGAAACTAAAACGGAAGTATAACATTCTCCTTTAAACTAAAAGCTGTTGGGTCATTTATGCCGTGTCGTACCTGTGGTTTTAGAAGCCGCCCTCAGGGGCGCCGCTAGAACCGGTCGGCCAAAGAAAATCACAGAAGGTAAGAGCGGCGAGACGCTGTCTGGTTGTGCCGTTTCTCATCGTGTTTCTGTTGTGGTTGGCAACTTTTCACGCTCACTGCTGCTTCGTGTCGGGAGAATTTATTAAAACTAAAATAAACAAGATAAAAATGTACCAGATGTTCTGCTCATGTTTCCAATCTTTTGGATTCTTGGTGGCAGCTTCATTTGTGTCCATTTTATGTCTGACATGTATAAGTTGGAAGAGCAGTTTAAGTGGTTGATGACTTCGTCTATTTCTGCCAATCAGAAACGTCCTTTAATGGTGACGTCAAAGGGGAGGGACTAGTACAGAAGAAAGGTAAGCTGCAGAAATGTGGTCTTTGTTTCCAAACTCGGTCCCATCATGTTTGGTCTGATCTTTCTAAGCTCTTCATTGTGTCAAAGTTTCAACCGCCTCCTATTTCTGGATGTCTTCATCAGAGGTTCTCCAGGCTTTTTGAAGGTCTCTCCTCATTTTCCTTTCAACTTTGGCTGCTTTTTCCATTTCCTATTATGCTTAACCTTGATGGATATGTAAACTCCTGCTGATACTGTTGCTGCTGACCTTAAAATTTTTAGTTTGAAGCAAACCTGGAGCTAAATGCTCCAAGTTAAATATTTAGTCTGAAGCTAAATATTTAACTTACTGTCTAATTTTTACTTTTTGTGTAGCTTGTAAGCACAAACTAAATATTTAGTTATCTATTATTTTAGTTCCACACTAAATATTTAGTATGAAACTAAATATTTAGCTTGCTAAAAATGTTTAGTTTGGAACTAAATATAAATAAATATATAGTAAGAATATTTAAACTTTAATTTGAAGCTAAATGTTTAGTTTGAGGCTAAATGTAGCTACATATTTAGTTCTAAACTAAAAGATTAGTTAGCAAGTTAAATATTTAGCTTCAAATTAAATATTCAGCTTTCTACTTTTTATGATTTAGAAACAATGGCTTTTGTAAATGAATGATGAAAACATGACTTTGAAAAATTCACCCCTATTTCCTTATTTTGTGACAACCCAAATTACTGGTGTGGATTTTTGACAGCAGTAACTTTATAAATATCACCTCAAACTTCCAGGCCAAAAATCCTCTAAAACTGATCGACAGTTTTAAATGACCTGCAGGAAACCTGGAGAACTGCTTCTTTGGAATAATTATTAATAATAAATAAAAGTGCTGCTGCTGTGAATTGTTTTGGTTTGCATGTTCCCGTGTTTGGCTTCGTGTCTTCTGTCCTGTGGATGCAGCTCTTGTTTTGCTTTCAGGCTGTCATGTTCCTGAAGTTTAGAAAAATGAACCTCAAATGCAACAACTTCACTCGGCCGCTACATTTCAGCAGCGTTGCGTAACTCCATTATTTGCTGGTTCTCGCATGCAGCTGGCAGACATGTGGGCGGATGACTCACTTTGTCCGTAATGAATTCAGCGCTCGTGTCTGATTGAGGCTCATTACTCTGGTTGCTGTGTGTCGAGGTCAAAGATCCGGTGAAGTGGCTTGTGGAGGAAGATGGGGGCGATTCTCGCCTCTCTTGTTAAGTCTGTATAAGTGACAGTTCTCTTAATTGCAGCAAAGAACAAAGTAAAACCTCTGGATGTCTCGGTGACAGAGAAACAGCTGAACCAGTCGCATCAACGCCGCGCTGAAGGTGAGTGAGGCGCAGCTGAAAATCTGACCGCCGCTCTCTGGGAATAAGAGAACAAAAAAACCTGAGAATCTGCCATTTTATCACAGACGGGCTGAACATCAGGGAACAATGTGCTAACTGGCTGCTTGCTCATGTCGCCCATATCAGTAACTGCACCATTACCTAGAAACCAAAGCTGAGCTCCAGTATGTTTGGTCAGCTGGTTTTACTACTATATGTGCTGTACAATGGCTGCTGGAGAAGACAAGTGTCTTGTTGTTGACTTACAATCCAGAAACCTCTTACTGGATTCCCGTTGGCTGTGTAGGAGGCTCAACTTCCGCTTTTCAAAGGTGTATGGTTGCATAGTTGTGCATCTGTTTGTAGCTATTTTCTCCTGTGAGTTTAAACGTTGCGTTGCATGGTGTGGCCATTAGCAGCTTATTTGAATTTAAAGTGACAAGACGCCCTAAAACAACTCAAAATAGGCAGAAATGAGCAGATTGAAATCTCATGATCTAAAAATTATTTTGTGTAAAAAGTGTAATAAACACACTGCAGAAACACAAAATCTTACCAAGTATTTCTGGTCCAGTTTATAGTGTAAATATCTTAGTTCACTTAAAAGAAGATAAAGAAACTTTCATGTAACTTTTCAGCAAGATAGGAGTTTGTTTTAAGTAAATAAAAAAAATGGTTTTTAAAAAATGTTAGTTACATTTGCAGATTATTTCACTTATCAAAATAGCTTGCATGCTATTAAAATAATCTGTCAGTGGAGCTACCTTTTCATCAAGATGGGGAAAGTATTGACTTAAGACAGGCTGCTATATCATGCTGAAAATATACTTGTAGTTTTGTCTTCTATTGTACTAGAAACCAGACCAAAAATACTTGGTAAGATTTAGTGTTTTTCCAGTGTATGTTTCAAGAGCCCATAGGCCAACAGATCACCTTTAAGATGCTCCAGTTGCCCCTTTTAGTCCAAAGACAGACAGGAAAAGTATTAAAGTCAGGTGATTGAAGGATGCGGTGAAATCTTTTGAGACATGACGGCGGTTCCGTTATAAATTTAAATGTTAATATTTCCGAGAGACACAGCTGAAGGAGGCTGTCTGCTACAATCAGCTCTGACTCTTAATCTCTGTGTTCCTGCATCACATTACGCACTAATGAGCTGCTTCAGACTCGGCGCTGTGAGGCGAAGACGCGTTGAGAGGCTTCAACGAGGCCGAATCAATCAGCTCCCAGGGTTAACATGCAGATGGAGGCTCCTTCAGAGGAGAGTGTTTATCTGGAACTCTCTCCCACTCCCACTCCATCCAGACCCACGCAGCTCAACGCCGCTAATACCATCTGCTTCACATCAGAGGGAAGAGCAACTTCGCCTCATCTGGTCTTCAGGACAACTTTTTGGGAGTTTTATTGAGCTGCTGCTATCAAACAGTGGAGGAGAATATTCCTCTTTTTTCAGTTTCGTGTTTCGGTTGGCTGTTGCTGATCAGTTTACAGACGTTTAAAGTTTATTTTGTTGTCTTAACTATAATTTAATGTAGTTTATTTATATAGCGCCAATCCACAACAAATATTGCCTCTGGGGAAAATATTAAAATGACTGGATTAACTATTTAATCCAGTCATACAGATTCAGAAGTCAAACTGATTCTAGTTTTCTATCAATGCAATCAAGTTCAGATAAGATTCAAGATTGTTTATCTAAAGAAAATTGGTATTGATGAAAAAATACTTGTTCCACTGGCTGATTATTTCACTTCTAACATGACATTTTTGCCATTTTACAAGAAAAATAATCTGCTAGTGTGACTTTTTTTTTATACATGTTACACTTACGGTCCTTAATCTTGTAGAAAGGTTGCTTGTATATTTGTTTTAATTGCAAAATTTGACATTTTGTAAATAAATTTGCCTTTAGAACTGCTGCAATTTCGAAAAACCTTATTTTTTGATAAAACCCTGTGCTAGGATGAGGTGTTTTTTTTTAGCTGAATCAAAATGTAGTTATTTTGTAAAACTCCAAAGGAAACACGTCTTTCACATCACAAGAGTCACATGATCAACAAAAGGATGTTGCCGCTGTCAGAAACCACAAAGAAGACGACAACAGGAACTAGATGGAGGATGATGGTGCAACTTTTCACTTATTCACATGTGATTTTAATTACATCTATTAATTGATGGAAACACTGCAATTGTTAAACTTTTTCAACATTAGTGGAGTACTGATCAAGTTTTGCACTCATTTGTAATGGAAACCAATTTTGAAAAGATCAGAAAATCACCTGATTCTAGCACCAAACTTTTTTTAATCAAAAACAAGTGAATTTTATTTTATTTTTTTCAAAATTCTCCTGTGAGTTTAAGCGTTGCGTTGCATGGTGTGGCCATTAGCAGCTTATTTGGATTTAAAGTGACAAGACGCCCTAAAACAACTCAAATTAGGCAGAAATGAGCAGAAATCTCATTATCTAAAAATGATTTTATGCAAAATGTGTATTAAACACTCTGCAGAAACACAAAATCTTACCAAGTATTTCTGGTCCAGTTTATAGTGTAAATAGCTTAGTTCACTTCAAAGAAGATAAAAAAAAAACTTCCATGTAACTTTTAAGCAAGATACAGGAGTTTGTTTTAAGTAGATAAATCCTTAATATTGTGAAAACAAGTGAATTTTATTTTATTTTTTACATTTTCCACTACAGTCAGTGGAAATGCAGGTAGCTTCCTCTAGGAGGGAGAATTGGTTCAACACTGACAGACAGTCAGGGTGATTTCTTGACAGCAGGAAGTCGGGACTGTTTCCCTTTTAAAATTGTTTAAATGTTTGGAGGTAAAGTCGGTTCACTTTCAATCCTGCAGAATCTGCAGCGGTGATTTCTGGTACATGTGCAGCTCCTGGAAAGGTTTCACGCTGCTCCAGCTTTTAGTTTATAAAGCTAACATACAGACTTACTTTGTTTTGTTGTTTTTGTGTTTGTCTGCTTTTAAGAAGCGGGTCACAAACAGAAGTCAGAGTCACTTGCTTCTGCTGGAACACCAGGGGGCGCCGCAGCTCAGCCGTCCACCTCGCAGCCTCCAGCAGAGGAAACTCCGCAGAAAACCTCTGAAAAGCCAGAGGAGTCAAAGGCAAGACTTTTAAAATCTTCTGGTTGATCTAGGTAAAACACTAAAGGGCGATTTAACACAGTCTCTTTTCATACAGTTTTTCTCAACAACTTACATTTCTGTGGCGCAGTGAAACTGAAGGGAGTGCAAACATTTCTGTAAAACAATTTATGCTGCTGAGTCTTTATATTTCACATTTGATTGCTAAACATGCATCTGACATGCGCAGAAAAGGGCTGAGGATTTTACATGTTGGTGCTGGAAGAATTTTTTTTTATCTTCAGATGCATCCTTTGCTCCAAGTTATCACTGAAGGAATGTGATGTTATTGCATTTTAGTCAGTAAAATGTTTATTTTCTTGTTTGAAATAGGAATCAAATTGTTTATTTGCATTAATGTATTGCTATTATTTTATAAACAGGCATATATGGAAAATCTGTAGATTGTGCCAATTTTTTTAATCAGAATAAATAAATCGATGTTGATAACTAAAGTAATAATGGTGCAGATCTACATCTTAGGTTAATTTTCAGATATTTCCACTACTTGAAATGTTGGTGGTTATTGAAGTTTTCTATTTGTAATTTTTCCAATCAAGATGTCTGACACTGTTGTTTTGCGATTATTTACTTTGATTTTAATAGTTTTATAATATAATTTCTGGCGTCCGTATGTTGGTTGATCCAGTTCAAAACTGATAATCAGATAAGTTGTCTGAAATAGTAAATCACTTGAGTTAAGACTGAATGTCAAAGAATGTCAAAATTAATGAGACATTTCTTATAAAATGCTGAGGCACAGATGAAAACTAAAAACAAAAACACAGATGAAGGTCCAAAGAAAAGCTCTGAATTACCTTCATATAAACTGAAGAATTGTTATTAAGGCTGCTTTAAAAGATTACTGTTAATTGGAAACAACCAGAATAAAAAATTAGCAGAGGATGAATCAAAAATTAAAAAAGTGTCAGATTAATGGATGGAAGTTAGCTTTTAGCCTTTTTCTGCCACATCCTCGCCGCAGGTTTTGATTTAAACGTTAACGGTTAAAATGAAGGTTGTTAATGTGAAACATAATGAGGTTGTCGAGTGTTTATATTTTAAAAACAGAACGGAAGTTATTTTTTCTCCCCCAAACCGGAGTCTGTTTGGACGGTTTTGCCGCCATCTTTCTTTCTGTGTCACAAGGCTTCGCTAATGAGGATGACCAGCGGCGCCCTCTGCTGGATGGTTGCCAAACTACATCACTGAGCGAAGATCTCAGGGGGCCATTATTGAACGATTCAAACTAAATTCAACCTAATGAACCATTAATTGACAGTAAATAGTAAGAGGAATTACTGTTTGCATCCCTAGTCAGGTTTCTGAGAATCAATCTTCTATCTGCAGGCGGCAGAATCAGCTGGAGAAACGGGAGGATCGCAGGACGGCGCCGGGGAAGATGGCGCGGAAGACGAAAGCGGCGACTCTGGTGAGAGCGAGGAAGAAGAGGAAGACGATGGAAACAAAGAAGAGGAGGGGGAGGAGGAGGAGAGCGGGCCGCTGTCCCTGGAGTGGCCCGACAGGCCGCGGAAACAGGCCACATACCTGTTCCTGCTGCCCATCGTGTTCCCGCTGTGGCTCACGCTGCCCGACGTCCGCAACGCGGTGAGCAGTTGCTCTTCACCACCATCATCCCAACAACTGTCCTGAAGATGATGGATTTTGTGTTGGTTTCAATCTGACTGAGTTTTTGTTCGGTTTTGAAAATGTTATGCAACATAAATCGTTTTTTCCAGGCGTCCAGAAGATTCTTTATCGTCACGTTTATCGGCTCCATCTTCTGGATCGGCATCTTCTCCTACCTGATGGTTTGGTGGGCGCATCAGGTGGGTCCGTTTTCACTGAACACGTAGAGCTGACCTTTAAAAATAATCAAGTGTTAATAATTGTTGGTGAGTCCTTCATATGTTAAAAGGTTTGGTTTGTTTGCAGCAGCTGAAAATGTAACAAATGTTGCAGTTTTGGTTTCCAAACCAATCAAGCCATCTGGTGTGAAAGCAGCCCAAGCCAGAGCATCTCAATTGGGTTTATGTCAATACTTTGACTAGGTCACTCTAAGCCTTCATTATCAATTAATCAAATTTTATTTGTATAGCACATTTCAGCAGCAAGGCATTTCAAAGTGCTTTACATAATTAAAATAAAAACGGCATGTGACAGTGAATAAACAGTTAGAAAGACAAAGATCATTTTTTTTAAAGAAAAAGTAAAAAGATTAAAAAAGATAAAAAGAAGTTAAGTAGATGTTTGTAAAGGTAAAAACATTAAAGTATTAAAAAAAACCCCATCAAAACCCACAATTTAGCCATAAGCAACTCTTAACCAGGTGGGTTTTAAGTTGAGGCTCTCAGTGTTTCAGCTGTTTTACAGTTTTCTGGAAGTTTGTTCCAGATCTGTGGTGCATAGAAGCTGAATGCTGCTTCTCCTCATTTTGTTCTGGTTCTGGGGATGCAGAGCAGAACCAGAAGCAGAAGATCTGAGAGGTCTAGACGGTTGGTACAGCAATAACAGATCTTTAAGGTGTTGTGTAGCTAAACCGTTCAGTGATTTATAAACTAACAATATTTTAAAGTCTATTCTCTGAGCTACAGGGAGCCAATGGAGGGACTTTAAATCTGGTGTTATGTCTCCATGTTATTTTTGAGCTATTCTCTGTAGGTGATAGTTTTGTTTTTTACTGCGCTCTCAGGTAGGTGAGACTATCGGCATTTCTGAGGAGATCATGGGTCTGACCATCCTGGCGGCTGGAACGTCCATCCCAGACCTCATCACCAGCGTGATTGTAGCTCGTAAAGGTTTGGGAGACATGGCCGTGTCCAGCTCCGTGGGCAGCAACATCTTTGACATCACAGTTGGGTGAGAGATCCATTAACTGGAAGTTCAAAATAAAACTGTCCAGCAAACGGTGAACGACCTTGGCACTGAAAAATGTTTTGCTCTGCAAGCTGGACACGTCTGACTTTCAAAAGTCTCAAGTTTTCAACTTTTCAAACCAGGAAATTTAACAGGCTTAATATTTAAACCAGATGGCAGGTTTCTATTCTGGCTGTGATTTCTCAACAATAATTAGAATGAACATTAATTTCTGGTTAATAAAACCACGAAATCCTTAAAAGTAACCATCTAACGCGCTCCTGCCCTGTGTGGTTCCAGCCTGCCCGTCCCTTGGCTCATCTACACCGTCATCTACGGCAAGCCAGTGGCGGTCAGCTCCAACGGCCTGTTCTGCGCCATCGTGCTGCTCTTCCTCATGCTCCTCTTCGTCATCATCTCCATCGCCGCCTGCCGCTGGAAGATGAGCAAAAAGCTGGGCGTCACCATGTTCGCCCTGTACTTTGTGTTCCTCATTCTCAGCGTCCTGCTGGAGGACCGGATCCTCATCTGTCCCGTCTCAATCTGACGGCAGAGTCTGCCTGGACCGGACCGGTTCTGAGGGATTTATGTTGGGTCAGAGGTTCTACAAGTTTGTACAGAAATATCAGTTTATCCAGATTCCTTCATTATGTCTCAGTCCAACTCAGCAAGAATAAATATGATAATTGTTATATTTCCAGTATTTATGATCTGATCCTTAAGAAAAGCCGCAGAACAATAATCCATACCTTTGTAGTTTCTGGATTTCATAGATATCGGCTTCTGTTTGTAAAGTTACAGTCTAATATTAACTGCAATGATTTGAGTTATTTAACCATTCAGAAGAAAAAAACATGATTTAATTTTTGTAATTTTCTCCATGTTTACACATTCATAAACAAGCTAAGCATTTAGCTTGGAACTAAACATTTAGCTCCATACTAAATATTTAGTCAATATGACATGTTAGGGTCACTGTAGATAGAAAAAAGGACATTTCTGGCCAAAATAAAAAGTTTTGGTAATTTTTTTATTTTCAAAATAAAAAATTGACTTTAGATTTTCAAAATTGCTTCGTTTTTTGGCGACATTTATTCCTTTTTTATTCATCTAGATTTGGCCCGCTATAAGCATAGACAAGCTAATCTTAGTTTGTGGTTAAATTCTTAGCTCCCAACTTCATATTAGCTGCCAAGTTAAATATGTAGCTTACGAGCTAAATATTTCTAATCGTTACTTATTCGCTATAGCTATCATAATAGCTAGAGCAAATATATCACAATAATAGGTATTATATCAAATATTTCTAAATATTATCTATAACAGGCAAAGTGCTAATTAGCTTGTCCACAGCCGGAAGTGGACCACCAAAATAAAGCTGGGTTTTTCCAATTTTTAAACTTGTGCTGTCGTGACTGACTCGTTTAAATGTAGTTCAAGTCACTTCTTATCTTTTCCTCTCGACATGTGTAACATTTCACCTGACGAGACATTTTAATGACAACACCGACTTCTAGAAATTAGTCAACACGGCGCGAACTCGCATACAGGAGTTGGCTAAACAGAGCTTTTATTTTGATAGTCCACTTCCTGTAACTGGCACAGGAAGTAGCATATTAGCTAAATATTTAGCTGAGATCAACGTAAATATTTGTCGTTTGGGTTTCAAACGACAAATATTTAGCGTAGAAGCTAAATATTAAGCTTGCTAAATAAATACTTGGTTCAAAACCGATTTTTTTTTTCTATCGTGACAACAGGCTAAATAACTAATTATTGCCGTTAGTTTGACCCCATAAATTACTGCCGAGTCTATTTTATCTGCACTATAGGTGCCAGTTTATTGCTATTTAGTTCGGTAAAAACGCAAACGTCTTAAAATAGCTGCCAGAATATAGCTTACCTGCACCAGGATGAAATGCTTGTTGGAATTTGACTGGCACATGTAGAGAAATATAAAATAAAAACGGTATTTTGACAATCTCAGCTTGTAAAATATGTGGCACCAACACTTGTAGTAACGGCCACAAGATGGCGCTCATTTACCACAGTTAGAAAGGCAAAGTTGCATCGCCAGAGAAGAAAACTCCGGTCAGTAAATGTAGTTTTACTAATTACAGATCCTCATTTTCTCCCAAGATAGCAGTATTCGACTTCCTGTCCTTTTATGGCATTTAAATTAGGAGAAAATGTATATTTACACATAATTGTTAAATAAATGAGACGCAGAATGTTTCCTTCTTGCATTTTGATTAGCAGCTTATTCTGACTCCTCAGATTAATAAAACAAGATCATTTAGAGGAATTTCATGAACTCTGGTTTATTGGAGCTGTATTTTTATTTTTTATTTTTACTAGGATGAAAAGATGCTACAATAAAAAAAATATTTTAAAAAATGGTGCAGCAGTTTGAATATATGTGGATTTTCTCTAATGTGGATTTTCTCTAATAGAAAATAATACAGATTAATAGTTAAGCTTGTTAACTGTGAGTTGAAAAATTGTTTCTGCAACAATCATTTGAAATAAAACCAAAAATGTTATGATTTATCAAGAAAAAGGCTAATATTTATAGGAAAACCACCATAAATCCAAACTTTTGTACCTTTTTTTGTTGAATCGTTCCACATTTCAAAACATTTAGATTCTCTGTGGACTGAGTTTTAACGCTCAGTATTTATGACCTTTGACCCTGTAACTTCTGTTTGTTCCTGTTTTGATGTAAAAGGAAGACGTGTCGTTACTTGTGCATCAGCTGTGCTTCATAGCTGTGAGGAAAAAGCCGAGTGGCGTCACTTTGTCCCGTTACTGTCGTGTTAAACGGCGTTGGGTTTTTTGTTGTTTTTTTAATCAAAATGGATGCAAACATGGATACATTTAAAAAATGTGAGATGGTAATTCCATGCTGCAATAAATTATTTTTTTTAAGAGTGACTGGTGTATTGATGGGTCAAATGTGAGTTTTGGAAACATTCTTAACTCTTCTTAAACCTTTGTGTTTTTAGGACAAAACCAAATATTTCTACAGTTTCTTATGCGATTATTTTAAAATGTGCTCTGCACTGCACTTCACTTACATATATGAATTTTTCTTTTTTGGTGAGTATGTGAAGGTAAAATCCAACATTTTAAAAGCAATGGATGAAAATTTATCACAATTTATTAGATTTAGCAAAACTAAATTTTAGAACTAAAATTGTACTTGAATATTAATGAAAAATTATGTAGAAATTAGCCGAGTTTTAACTTTTTGTACTGGCAGCGTTAAATATTGTCACTTTCCTGTGTTTTTTTTTTTCTTTTTTACCAAAAGTGGATAAAAATAAAAACAAATTGAGAAAAAATAAAGGCACCTTTATTTAAGGCAGAAAACAATAAATAAAGGCTATTTTACAAAGGTTTGATTTGCCTGAACTTTATTTTTTTCTTTTTTACTGCATTTTGCATTAAAGGGTGACTGACAAATTTAAAGCCAGATTTTTATATAATGAAATTTAGCATAAGTCTTTAATTCTTAAAGTTACCATTTTATTGTTAAAACAGAATCTTGTATCAGCAAAATAACTGAGAAAAAAAACATTTTAATTTCTAAAAGCTTCACCATTTATGTTAATATTCAGTGGCATTTCTTCTACTTTAAAAAACAAACACAAGCCAACAATGAGAGCGTTAAATGATTTTATTTACAGTTCCAGTAGCTGTACACAACCTTCTACACCGGTAAAAGAACCCGCTGCTAGAAAATGTGATTTCTTTATTTTTTGTTTTACAAACAAAACATTTATTGACTCGGTTCTGGAAAAACTTTTCTTTTTTTCCAAGCAGCAGAAATCCTGGTTCATCAGGGTTTTTTTTTTCTGATAGGATTAAAGTGCAACTTGTTCATTTTTTCCAGTTTTGGTCTCTTTTGCAACATTTGGTCGACGTTCATGAAACCCTCGAGCTTAAACTCAGGAGTCCTCCTTCAACCAAATCCACAACAAACATTTATGTGACTCCAGTCCCAGAACTGGGACCGTTCAATAAAAACATACGATAAAATAAAAACACTGATAAGGTGTCAGCATCAAGTTCTGTCCAGTTCGTTTGGTTCTTCCCAACAGAATCTCATTTAGTTTATAACTTCATAAAAGTTAAAATATCAGTAAAGTTCTGGATCAGAAATATTCTGGACCCACTTTTAAACATCGTACCTCAGCAGTGATCTTTAATCTTTTTAACCATTGATAGATTTTGAGCAAATTTCATGTTTTCTAGCAACTGCAACTGAAAATTTAGAGAAAATTAGCTTTTTTCTCTTCATATGAGCAAATATCTCAATCTAAAAGAACCTGATGAGAAAAACCTGAAAAGTTCGACTTCATTCACTGTAAAAACAAATATTACAAAGTGTCTTTGCTCTGGTTTCTAGTGTAACTGTCTTACAACACTTGAAATACGACAAAAACTAACTTAAATTTAACTTTTCAGCTTGATTTAGGTCAATAATTCCTTAATATTAAATAATGGAAGTACCACTAGCAGATTATTTCACTTGTAACATTTTATAAATAAAATTATCTACCAATGCAACCAGTACTTCTTTAATCAATGAGGAATTATTGCCTATATTTTTTTGAAAAGTTTGTTGTAATTTTGTTTTGTATTATTTCGAGTGTGCAAAGATATTTGCACTAGAAGATGGACAAAAAACTTAAGATTTTTTATTTTTGCAGTATTCAAGCTTTTAAAAATATTTGCAAATTAAATTAAATACTGAAAGGATTTTAAGAACATTTAAATTCCACGTACAGAATTAAAGCAATCTTAAATAAATAAAACCCGGATATTTAATTTCAGAAAGGAATTTTAGCGTCAGTCAAGTTTAAATTTTTGTGAAAATTATAGAAAATATTAGACGTAGAGCAAAATATTCTTTGAGAATTTACAATTTGGATGCAAATTTTATTAATTAACTCTTGCTGAATACGAATAGTTTGTTGAGCTTTTAGAAAGTAGTTCTGACCAAAATTTAATTTTAAGTGCTTTTAAAAATAAACTGTATTTTACCTACAGTCTACAAGCACCGAGCAACATCTGGAGTATTTTATGCATTTCTGATCCATCTGCAAAAATACAAAATCTTACCAAGTATTTCGTGCAAATTTCACTTCAAAAAACGAAATGACAAGTAACTTTTTAACAAGGTTACTTGTTTTCAGCAATTCATTATTAATAATCATAAAAAAGTTCAAGTTTCACTGGCATCATTTCCCTTATGACATTTTCCAACATAAATATAAAATAAACTCCCATGTTTTAATAAAAATCTTCTTTTAAGGTAGTTTTCTCTCATTTTGAGTATAGTAGGATTTTTGCAATAAAAACGAGACAAAAATACTTGGTAATATTTTGTTTTTGCAGTGTCTCACAATGTCTTTGTTGTACTTCCAGGTTTTATATTTAAACTCTGGCCTCAAGAACTTTGAAAACCAGAAAAACCAGAGGAGTCCAGATGATGACGTTCAGAAAGTGATTGACAAAAAAAAATATTGGAAAAAGGTTTTTAAAAAAGCAAAACAAACAGAAACAGAGACATCATCTGGTTATTACGAGAACATTTCAAGTTATATTTAGAAGTAAAATCTAGATTTATTGCTCCTCTCTCACTGAGTCGAGCGGCCGGTTTGCTAGGTCTCTTCTGAGTAAAGCAGAGAAGCACATTAAATGTCACTGAATTAAACATTTATGTAGATGTTTGGCATGAAATTGTTTTTAAAATAGCTGCTTGGTGAACACGACTTTAGGTTATTTTTATTTTTTGGTGTTTTGATGCAACATGAAGCGGGTTTCCTTCAGTCTGCAGGCGAGAGCGGTGAGTTGCAACAGGATGCAATAAATAAAGCTACCTTTGTATAAATAGATTTCAAGTTAAAATATTGCTGCAGTTAGTCTCCATGTGATTTACGGTTACACAAAATAAATGCTGGATTAAAAACTGGCGCTTATTTACAGGTTGTTTTTTTTCTCTGTGTATTTTGGTTGGATTTCAACAGAAACGGGGCGAAGACGCCGGACGAAGCCGAGCGTTTCCGCGGCGACGGTCCGGTCCTGCTGCGGGTTCCTGAGCTGGAGGTGAAGCGGCGAGGAAGAGGAGGAGGGGAAGGTGAGCGACTCACAGGTAAGGCTCTCCGAACGTCCGGCGGCACTCCATGACGCCGGCGCCCGGAGGACGGTCACAGTTATGGGTCAGCCGGACCAGCGGGGGCAGCAGGCGGTCGTACGCCAGCTTGTACTCGCGGTCGAAGGCGTCTGACAGGAAAAAAAAGGGTTTGATGTTTAATAAAAACATATTTTTACTTAATACATTACAGCTCTTATATGCTTTTAAAATTAACAAACAATAAATTTATGGTTTAAAATGAGGAACCTAAAGAAAAAGAAGAAATGGACTTTGAGTTTGGTTGGTTGGTTGGTTGTAGGGCTGTATAATAACATCGATATCACGATATATATCAATATTTTCTTTCCTAGAAAAAAAATCGATATTCATC